>VDFB02281492.1:453378510-453504693 GCA_007258455.2 Sequoia sempervirens | reverse complement strand
CGAAACATTCGGTAGCTCCAGTATCAATTAAAATTGTTACAGGGGTCCCAAACAGCTTACCTGGTGTTTCAATTGGTGTGATTTGGTATTTTGCTTGCCGGTTGTCAACTGTTGCGTGGATACGTTGTTGGAACGCTGTCTGCTGAGAAGGTAAAGGGTTCCCTCGAGGAGTCGGTCCTGCTGTCTTGGTAGGGCATTGATTAGCATAATGATCCCCACCACATGTATAACATCCCCCAGGTGGGCCTTTTCTCTCAGACGTCCTTCTATCATCTTGATTTTTCTTATAATTATTGCCCTGATTATTCCCAGACTTCCTGTCCCTACGATCCCGGCTTTTGTGTTCCTTATACCCTTTGTCATTCTTATGCTGACCCTCCTACTTTTCTCCTTTCTTCTTGAATGATTTAGGGTTTGCAGCTAATTTTTCTTTCTTTTTCTTTTCTCTGTCCGCTGCCATAGACTGCAACCTCTGTTCCTGTTTGATAGCTTTCTCATAAGCCTGGTCCATTGTGGTTGGACCCAAAAGATCCACCTGTCCTCCGATTTGGGGTTTCAATCCCAAGATGAATCTCTGCACTCGAAGGTATTCGTCACCATGATACTGTGGAACATACTTGAGCAATCTAATGAACTTCTCCCAATACTGATTAACTGAGAGCTCTCCCTGAGTTAGATGATAGAATTCTGTCAGCTTCTGATCATAATATAGCTGACGAAGCCATCTCTGTCTAAAAATGGATACAAATTCTGACCAAGTTAGCCCTTTAACCCTCGGCCCTAATTCAAGCTTCTTGCTTGTCCACCAAGTGGATGCTTCTCCATATAGCTGGTAGGCTCCCCATAAAGCCTTTTTGTCATCAATATAATCCCTGATCTCGAAATACTTCTCCATTTCTACTAACCATGCCTCAGCGGCATCTCCTGAATCCGCCCCATCAAATTTTGGGGGAACTACTTTCCTCATGTCTCGTGACAACTCTATTGCCATCCTTTCTTTTTCAGGGTTCTGGGTTTCTTCCCCAACTGTCTCATCCTCCTGCTCTTGAGGAATGGATTCACCACCATGGCTCACTGAATTTTCCCCTCTCGAGGCTTCCTGATTGGCTCTTTCGGTTTCCAAGTGGGTCACTCTGGTTCTCGTGTCTTGCAGAAGTGCAAGTAACTGATCAATTTTATGCTCGAGATTGCCAGAAGACTGGCCCACCTCTCGCCTTCCTTCGGGGTTACTGCGAGTTCACATAGTTAAGATTATCTAGTACCTGTAAGTTTCATTTTAAGTTATATTAGTTTAAGAGTTCAAATTCATTTGTTTGCACATATAAGTATCGCAATCTCATATCATGTTTAATTGCAATATAAATGAAAACATTAGTCTCATCCCATAAGTTCTTGTTTAACCAAACACACAAATATAGTTTCCTTTATTAAGCAATATTGCTTACAAATTTATTCATTTGCCCTCCGGCTTTACGTATAAAGGATGGTTTTATTTAGGGAGTCAGAGGGGTATAGCCTTCTGACTCATCAGAGCTTATAATGATTATCTCAGGGGGTATACGCACACGCAGGTGCTCCCCTTCGTTTTTAAGTCTTTTGGTTGGGTTGTTGCAGCTGTTCTCACTTGGAACATGGCGTGAAGGAGAAGGTTTCTGGTTCCTCACGGCTGACTTCTTGTCCAATTCAGCTTGGACAGAAGCTGTTGATCTTTCAGACCACTTGATCTCCGCTTTCATGTCTCGGATTCTCTCTATTGCGCGAGAGAAAGTTTCGTCGTCTCGCAGCCAACCTTCGCCATCAACGTTATTGCCTTCTACAGTCTTGGTCAAGGCTTCACGTTCCTTCTTACACTGCAGGTAACGAGTGTTCCCTGCCATGGACTTTCGTGCCGTCTGCTTAGTACGTACCATGGCTGGTACAAGGTGTCACATGTTAGCTTATAAGCATAAATTGGTCGTTTCATCATGATGGACTCCTAGGCCCTAGGGTACAACCCCGCTCTGATACCACATGTTAGAACTCAAATCAAAGTACAATAAACAATAATCATCTATGCATCATTGAGAGCATTTTTTTTTTTTTTTTTGAAACATTGTAGCACAACAATTTCCATGATAAAGTAATCAAGTTTACATTACAGAATATTATGAGAGATCTATTTACATTTCAAAATAAGTACAAAGCAAGTACAAGAGAAAGGTTAAGAAGTCCTCATCTGTTCGGCGTCTTCCAAGACTCGGCTTGCCAACTGAAGAATTGAGGGAAGCATCATCTAAGTGCTTTTACCTTCAACCACGGACTTATTCAGTCTCCCGCGCACACCTTCCTATTGGAAGGGGGCCCTGCCCTTCTTGCCAAAGGTGATGTTGGACTAACCCTCTAACAGCCATCTGAGCTCTGGTGGTTGAACCCTATCTAACTGGCACTGCCTAACTACCAAGGATTCCTTCCTACTAAGCCGACATTTCTGGCTAGCTAGATATCTGAGTTACATGTGAGTGTTAGGGTAGTCAGTGGCATCTGCCCTACTATGGCCATAGCAATTGCACTACTGTGCTACTCACCCACCCTGCCCGACTTGGAAAAGCTTACTTAAACTAGGGCTTCTGGAGATTACTTCTCTGTGACTTTCTCAAATCTGGACACCTGTCCTAGGGCATAAAATTTATGACCTACCTAGGGTTTTTCTACCCTTAACTCACACTTTTTGGCTGTCTGCCACGTGTGTCTAGAAATTCTAGAACTAGGGTTTTTCTGCAACAATTGCATACCCATATGCTCGCCTGCTGTACACGTATAGTTTTATTGATACAAAACTATTACTTAAAAGACAGGTAACAAAAGTCTCAAATTTCTAAGAATCGAGAACTTCGGAATATACAGTCATTACATGAGTTCAACTAACTCTTCTGAGTTAATTCAGCTAAGTTAAAGTTCATATGATTTCAAACAGAAGTATACCCTTTATACTCATTGACTTCATACTTTGAAGCTGTCATAAATCATCTAGGTGATGCTGATTGTTAGCAGCGTATATTTACTGTCACCTTTCAGTTCACAGTTTTGTTTCCATAATATTTCCTGTTTCTAGACATTACTACTCAACAGGTCATGACTCAGGGAAGCAACTTTCCCTTCACTTAACTCTATACGAGTTACTATTTATACTACTGTATTCTTACATTATAAATCAATAGTATTTTCAACAGAATCAAAAGAAGTTTAGGCACTTTATAAGCTAAAGACCCTTTACACAATACGTCTATCAGAAAAGCGCACAATGGCAGTAAACAGTTCATTCCTTACGGGTTGTTCTTCCCTGACAACCAGCAAAAGACCTAGCATACCCTCTTCATTTAATTTACTATCCTCTTTACTTAGTTTACTACAAAAAGATATTTCAAGAGATTCCATTCATATTCATCAGAAATTATAGACTAAGTATGAGGCAAGAATTTCATTATCTACGCTCCAGATTTCTTTCTCTGAAAGACTCAGACAGAAAGAAAGTATATAATACTTAGTCAAAATGCATTTCTTGAATCTACATAACTCCTATGAGAGTTCTTGTTAGCTCCATAGTATAACTCACAATACGTGTCTTCTTATCAAGAAAGAATGTAAGTAATTTACATGCCTGTAAATTGAAGCTTGGTTCAACAGCGAATTCAGATGAAGGCAACCAAATAATCTTTCAACTGTTACGCCCTCTACTCTAACGCCTCTGCCTTTTATGGATTTCGTGTGCCCTCCTGGTACGTCTATATCAGGAAGCAATCTCCTTCCTTCCTCAATAACCCTTCTTCTCCCGTATCTCCCTTTTTTTCCAAAAGAAACTTTTACAAAAGATATCCTTCCCCCGTATGACCGTTCCAGGTAGTTATTGAAACTACCCTCGCGTTTTCTTTCCACCATGCCCTCGATGAACGTGATTTCAGGGATTCGAAAGGAGATTAAAGAAAATTTCTCAGGCGCTTGTGTCCGCCACTACCCTTGAAGGACGCACGACGACAAAACATGATTTATGGAGATTCCCTGGTAAAATTTACCAGTCGTGCGATTTACCTTAATTTCCACGCATTCAACCAACTCCATTTTCGGGTCATCACATGGAGATCAATGTACGACATTTCATTGTGGCCACTTATTTGGATCCCACATCTTGAGGATATGCGTATCATCAACTTAGACGGTAAAACTCATTTCTCCAGAAAAATACGATATCCACAAAATATAAATAAGTTAATCTAAATGTAAATTCGTCCAATACAAGATGGTAAGATTTATTATTTATTTTATAAATAAATGTTTAATTATAAATAGGGATAATAAATCTTACCATCTTGTATTGGACGAATTTACATTTAAATTAACTTATTTATATTTTGTGGATATCGTATTTTTTCTGGAGAAATGAGTTTTACCGTCTAAGTTGATGATATGCATATCCTCAAGATGTGGGATCCAAATAAGTGGCCACAATGCAATGTCGTAGATTGATCTCCATGTGATCACCCGAAAATGGAGTTGGTTGAATGCGTGGAAAATAAGGTTAATCGCGCGACTGGTAAATTTTACCAGGGAATCTCCATAAATCATGTTTTGCCGTCGTGCGTCCTTCAAGGGTAGTGGCGGACACAAGCGCCTGAGAAATTTTCTTTAATCTTGTTTTGAATCCTTGAAATCGCGTTCATGGAGGGCGTGGTGGAAATAAAACGCGAGGGTAGTTTCAATAACTACCTGGAACGGTCATACGGGGGAAGGATATCTTTTGTAAAAGTTTCTTTTGGAAAAAAAGGGAGATACGGAAGAGAAGATACGGGAGAAGAAGGGTTATTGAG
This sequence comes from Sequoia sempervirens, assembly GCA_007258455.2. Taxonomy (NCBI): domain Eukaryota; kingdom Viridiplantae; phylum Streptophyta; class Pinopsida; order Cupressales; family Cupressaceae; genus Sequoia; species Sequoia sempervirens. The sequence goes on along the minus strand of VDFB02281492.1, from coordinate 453,499,852 downwards.
GAAGGAAGGAGATTGCTTCTTGATATAGACGTACTAGGAGGGCACGCGAAATCCAGAAAAGGCAGAGGTGTTGGAGTAGAGGGCGTAACAGTTGAAAGATTATTTGGTTGCCTTCATCTGAATTCGCTGTTGAACCAAGCTTCAATTTACAGGCATGTAAATTACTTACATTCTTTCTTGATAAGAAGACACGTATTGTGAGTTATACTATGGAGCTAACAAGAACTCTCATAGGAGTTATGTAGATTCAAGAAATGCATTTTGACTGAGTATTATATACTTTCTTTTTGTCTGAGTCTTTCAGAGAAAGAAATCTGGAGCGTAGATAATGAAATTCTTGCCTCATACTTAGTCTATAATTTCTGATGAATATGAATGGAATCTCTTGAAATATCTTTTTGAAGTAGTAAACTAAGTAAAGAGGATAGTAAATTAAATGAAGAGGGTATGCTAGGTCTTTTGCTGGTTGTCAGGGAAGAACAACCCGTAAGGAATGAACTGTTTACTGCCATTGTGCGCTTTTCTGATAGACGTATTGTGTAAAGGGTCTTTAGCTTATAAAGTGCCTAAACTTCTTTTGATTCTGTTGAAAATACTATTGATTTATAATGTAAGAATACAGTAGTATAAATAGTAACTCGTATAGAGTTAAGTGAAGGTAAAGTTACTTCCCTGAGTCATGACCTGTTGAGCAGTAATGTCTAGAAACAGGAAATATTATGGAAACAAAACTGTGAACTGAAAGGTGACAGTAAATATACGCTGCTAACAATCAGCATCACCTAGATGATTTATGACAGCTTCAAAGTATGAAGTCAATGAGTATAAAGGGTATACTTCTGTTTGAAATCATATGAACTTTAACTTAGCTGAATTAACTCAGAAGAGTTAGTTGAACTCATGTAATGACTGTATATTCCGAAGTTCTTGGTTCTTGGAAATTTGAGACTTTTGTTACCTGTATTTTAAGTAATAGTTTTGTATCAATAAAACTATACGTGTACAACAGGCGAGCATATGGGTATGCAATTGTTGCAGAAAAACCCTAGTTCTAGAATTTCTAGACACACGTGGCAGACAACCAAGAAGTGTGAGTTAAGGGTAGAAAAAACCTAGGTAGGTCATAAATTTTATGCCCTAGGGAAGGTGTCCAGATTTGAGAAAGTCACGGAGAAGTAATCTCCAGAAGCCCTAGTTTAAGTAAGCTTTTCCAAGTCGGGTAGGGTGGGTGAGTAGCACAGTAGTGCAATTGCTATGGCCATAGTAGGGAAAATGCCACTGACTGCCCTAACACTCACATGTAACTCAGATATCTAGCTAGCCAGAAATGCCGGCTTAGTAGGAAGGAATCCTTGGTAGTCAGGCAGTGCTAGTTAGATAGGGTTCAACCACCAGAGCTCAGATGGTTGTTAGAGGGTTAGTCCAACATCACCTTTCGCAAGAAGGGCAGGGCCCCCTTCCAGTAGGAAGGTGTGCGCGGGGGACTGAATAAGTCCGTGGTTGGAGGTAAGCACTCAGATGATGCTTCCCTCAATTCTTCAGTTGGCAAGCCGAGTCTTGGAAGACGCCGAACAGATGAGGACTTCTTAACCTTTCTCTTGTACTTGCTTTGTACTTATTTTGAAATGTAAATAGATCTCTCATAATATTCTGTAATGTAAACTTGATTACTTTATCATGGAAATTGTTGTGCTACAATGTTTAAAAAAAAAAAAAAAAAAATGCTCTCAATGATGCATAGATGATTATTGTTTATTGTACTTTGATTTGAGTTCTAACAATTTGCTGCTGGAACACCTCTTCAAAGCTGCAACAAAATGCCTTCTCCACCCTCTCCAAGAAAAGCCACGCCTATCTTCTTCATCCCCAAAAATCTGTCCCTGACAAACTCAAAAATTGTCAAATAAACACTTAGCACTACTTTTCCAAAAATGAAAATTTTCCCTTCTTTCAAAAGGTTACACCCAAGCATGGAAAAAGAGATGCTCCACCAAAACAGAAAAAAAACATTTAATGTTTTTGATGCATTTTCAAACCCACTTTGCAAACTACCAAGATTAGATAACGACTTGGATTCCCACTCCTCGTGAATAGTGGTAAAACTTAGAAAAGGCTGTTATCACAACATGAGTGCCCATCTTTTCCATTGCTACATTCTAGGAGCAATTAATGAGTTGTCAAAAAGCTGTAACTCCCAAAAATCCACAACCAAGAAGACATATTTGAAGATTTTGCCTTGCAAATGCTACCAAAATGCTTCCAAATTACAATAAGGCTGCTACATAAAATATGACCAAAAATATTTGGCCATTTAGTACAAAATTATTCACCTAGGACATTAAAATCTAAACTATTGCAAAATTTAAAAAAATCATTTTTGGGTGATGCAAGATTGCTCTCATAGCCCAGGATGCTCCTATATCAGACACTCGGGGTAGGAAATTTTTTGTGAATATGGATTTACAAAATGGAGTTGAGTGGTAGTACCACCCTTTTAGATTGCAAGTAATCTTCAACAAACTTCATCATTGAATTGGTACCTCCAATTGATTCTTCTTTCTTCTTTACCAGCACCTAGCTAGAACAAGTATCCTCCTCCTCTGCCAACTCTGCTCTTTACTCTTCTTCCTTGATGTGGAATCAACTCCACCATAACCCAACCACCTCCTCCAAGTGTATCTCACGTTCTCCTCCAATCTTGTGGGATTCAACCCACCATAGTTTGTCCACCTCCACCAAATTGCATCTACACTATCCTCTGCAACATCATACAAATCTTTTCCTGCATATAAATCATCACTAGGAAGCTCATGAAAATAAAATACTTCTATCCTCACGTCCTCTTCACACTCTCTCACCTCCACCACTATATTTTCATCCATCTCTTCTTCTATTTTCAACTCATCACGCTCTTCTATTTTCTCATATTTTTCATTAGCATTAAAATCTTTATCATAGAATTTAGGAAATTTAAATGTTATATCCTCTTTTCCTGCCGCTACAACATCTTCTTCCACACCATCTGTTGCAACTTTTTGCTCTTCATGCTCAGCTACAATCTTGTTATTTCCTTCTACCTTCTCATCCTCGAAAGGATACTACACTATATTTTTATCCTTCTTTTCCTCCTCTACCTTTGCTGCAACCACATTTGCTATGCCTTTAACAAGACATGCTTTTGCTGCAATTTTCTTATCTCCTTCCTCTTTCTCTTAATCTTCCTTTTCATCCTTCTACACAAGGATTTCTTCAAGCCTCACTGCTGCAACACTTTTGCTTTTGCCATTCACCACTGCTGCAACTTGTCTCTCATTATCTTCTCCAATACTCTTTCTCACTTCCTTTTTATTCTTCTTTTCCAATACATCTACTTCAGCTTGGAGCTTTTCAAATTCTTCACGGTGCTTCCTATTTTCAACCCTTACTAAAGGGCTGCAATACTCTTTCTCACTTTCTTTTTATTCTTCTTTTCCAATACATCTACTTCAGCTTGGAGCTTTTCAAATTCTTCACGGTGCTTCCTATTTTTTACTTCTTCCCAATATTTTTCCAAAAATGGAATTATCAAGGGTCTCCTCATGACCCATCCCATCCTTACTTCCAAACACAGCTTGTTTGGTGCAATCTCTCACCATTCATATCCACAACTATAGGTCCTGGTGCAAATTGCCCCACGTTCGACAGTTTGTCTACACACTGTAATGTCCCCTTCTCATCAGTAATCTGTTCTGACACTCATCCGCCTATTCCGGAAGCCTGTAGGCATGTATGAGGTAAAATTAGGGTTTCCAGTTCTGAGGTTCCTCGGCATTTTCTGAAAGTTTACTATTTATAGTAAATTCTATTTTAAGCAGTATGGAGTTTGTCAGCCTTCAGTACTTCATTTCCAGTTGGAGCTTTCATTTGCAGTTCATGTTTGACCACTTAAGGCATTTTTATGTTGAATAAAGGCATCAAGGTTATATTTTGCAGTTGACCCCTTGGCCTAGCAAGACAACTTAAGTTGTGTTTAAAAAGGGGACTTGGAAGGGGTATTTTATCATAAAAGTGATTGAATTCATATTAAAGACTAATGCCTTGAGAAATAAAATGGACGCCTTTTTGAAGGAGATAATATTATAATTTAAAGATTTTAATATGGCCTTGTAAAGTGGACGCAGTTTTGAGAAGTTGAATAGTTCTGTGGAATTTTGAAGAGTCTTTGTGACTATTGGCGTTTTTTCATGAGGAGTTGAAGAGTCTTCTACTCTTCTATAAAAATGAAGGTTTTATTTCAGTTTGGGATTCATTCATGATAATATATTGTTATGCTGTCGGAATGACATTTGAATACTTGCTTCAAGGATGCTACCTCCTAGCCAACTATCCAATTTCATGTTTGAAATATAACATCTAGTTGGAATTTGCTGCTTCTCATCCAGACTAGCAGATTGAGCTTGATTGTGAAGAAATTTTGAAGATTCATCAATTTTGGTCTTGCTGTTTCATCTACAGCTGAAGGTGATTTCATGTTATATCTTAATTTCCAGTTTGAATTTCGTTCTGGGTATTTTACCTTTTAGTTTGCTGTTCAAGGGCGCCCCTTTCCACCAATTCTTAGATTTTATTGTTGAGAAACTGATTTTTAAGAAGAAATCGCCCCTTCAAGGAGGGCCGTTCCTTTCTAGAGGAGCTTTGGAATCCGTGCAAAATTAATAGTGGTTCTTTGGAGCTGTTTCTTCATTTCAGTTTGGTCGCCTACCTTCTAGCAATCAGCTACACTTGGTTTCATTCGATTCGGAGGTAATTTGACCAAGTTATGAGCATTTCATGATTTTTTCTGTAGCTGGTTTGAATTTCCAGAATTCTGATTTTTATATCAGATTGATACAGTTTCCAGTTTTTGGTTTTATACTTCAGTATTTGAGTGTTATATAATTGTAAAAGTTCATACTTCATGTCTAAGGTTCATTTCCTATCATTGTAATTTGTAATCTGCAGAGTTTAATTTGTAAAGGTTGAGATTAAGCATTACTAATCCAACCATTTTCAGTTCTGCAATTACTTATTGTTTTGTCATTAAATTACCCCTGGATGGTTTACCGCTAGTGTGGATAATCTGATTTGTAACGCTCTTATACCCACTATCATAGTGGAGAATCCCCACAACTCTGTGGATGCCCGCCGCAGCGGATGAATTGTTTTAAATGTAATCTTTTCCCCCCACTGTTTGGTGGTAGTGTGGAAATGTTCTTTATGGCTGGTTATCCACCTATCAGTTTCTAATTTCAAAATTCAACACTCCGTCATATGTTAGCACCTCGCCCTCAATGGGATCTTGAGTGCACATTCTTGACGTTGAGTAGTTTTCATTTCGAGTTCAGTTTTCAGTTTGATGCTAATGCTAATCCAGTTAACTATTGCTGGTTATGTTGTGTAATTCCTTCGAAAAAAATTGGTTAGCATATTTCAGTGGTATTAGAGCAGAAGACCCTGCCATCCTGTGGCAATTAGCAGTTGGTTAACTGATGAGTGAAAGAGACACTAGGCCATACACCAGAAGTCGGGCTAGAAATCAGCATCAGTTTCTGCTCGTTCTAGAGGCAGAGACCTTCTCAGGAGTCCTAAGAGATCTTGGTAAAACAGTGGAAGGTTTAGATAAAATCCAGTGGAAGTGGTTGAACAGACAGTTGTAATAATGTCAGACATTGTAAGGAGAGATAACGAAGAGAGGGACAGAGTTGAGAAGAAGTTTGATGGGATGATAGATATGATGTCCCGATTACTGTCCAAGTTGGACTAGTAAGCAGCTCACAATATCATTCAGCCCCAAAATAACTCAACTGGAGAAAGCAGTGGAGTTAATGGAAATAACAATAGTGGCAGTCCCGAGGTGAATACCAGAGACAAAATTGTGGGTCAGCATGCTGCAATTCCTAGTGGGTCATCCTCTAGACCCCTTTTTCCCGTCTTCACACCAAGGGAAGAGCAACAACCAGTTGAAGCTGCTCCAAACTTTGCTGATGATGCTCGTCAAGCTTACATGGAGTACGTTTCTTTACCTCTTGATTTGAGAGGTACTTGGACCTTTGACCAATTCATGAATCAAAGGAGCCGAAGAAATGGAGGAAGGACTGAACAACGTCCTATGGCACCTAGAAATGACTTCTACCAAGCATTGGGAAAGATTACTATGGAACATTTTGATGGTAGTAATAAGTGTACAGCCAGATCGTGGGTACAGAAGTTAGATAACTACCTCTCTCTCAGACCCATGCCGGAAGAAGATGCTATCAAATTTGCTACTTTGCATTTAGATGGGATAGCTCATGAATGGTGGACTCATGGTTTGGTCACTCTTGGCCATAACCTAGTTCGCACATATGGAGAGTTTACCAATAAGTTGATTGAAAGATTTGACACCAAAGATCCAGAATTGAGATTTAGAGAATTGGCACAATTGAAACAGCAAGGATCTTTAGAAAGCTATGTGGCTGATTTTCAGAGGTTGTCAGTAATGGTGCCTAACATTACTGAAAGAAGACTTGTGGTTCTTTTTGCTGAAGGTTTAATGGAGCCTTTGAAGGGTTGGGTCAAAGCATTTGATCCACCAACATTAGATGAAGCTATCAAGAAAGCTAGGAGCATGGAGTTAGCAGCCCCAAGGCCTAAGTTTCATTCAAAACCATTCAGCCATAAGAAAGATAAAAAACCTTCTTCAAATCTGCCCAAGAAGTTTCCACCAAGGTTGTCAGAAGAGCTCAAAGAACAGCTTAGAAAGGATGGAGTTTGCTACACTTGCCGTGATCCTTGGGTTAAAGGTCACCGTTGCTATGGAAGAGGCAAAGCAAATCGAATGGAGGGCTATTCTGATTATGGATCAGAATTTGATTCGTTTGATCAGCAATACGAATCAGCAAGTAGTGAAGGTGAAGAAGTTCCAGAAGACAAGTCCGAAGAGGTGGGAGATGGTAGTGCTTTCGCACAACTATCAAGTTTTCAAAAAAATGAATCTTTTAGGGTTCATGGAGTTGTAAATTCACAAATGATAGTTGCTCTAATTGATACCGGAGCAACTCACAATTTTATTGATGAAGGACTAGTTGCTAGAAAAGGTTTGAAGACTGAAGAATTTGATGGTTTCAAGGTAATGGTTGCTGAGGTTTTACTATGTCTTGCACAAGGAAGATTCCTAACCTCTCTTTGCAATTGGGGAATCATGAGATTAAAGATGATTTTTATGTGGTGGGAATTGGAGACATTGATGTTGTGTTGGGCATACAATAGCTGCGATCTCTTGGTGAGATCACATTAAATTTGCAAACCATGGAGCTTAAATTTCAGTCTAATGGAAGGAAGGTTGTTTTAAGAGGGATGTCAAATGGAGGCCCTCAAATTGTGTCTTTGAAGAGGATGGAAAGGCTGATCCGCCACGATCAGGTTGAATGGGCTGCTGAATGTATGGTTCTACCAGCTGATCCGGTAGAGGAAAAAAGGCAATATCATCTTGATATTCAAGCCTTACTTTCAAAGAAGAGCAAAGTCTTTGGAAGCCTACTTCCTGGAAGACCTCCTGAAAGAGGTTCTGAGCATGTGATTGAGTTAGAAGAGGGAGCAAAACCTGTCATGACTACACCTTACCGCTATCCAAAGAGGCAGAAAGATGAAATTGAAAAAGCCATCAAGGAGTTGTTGGAAAGTGGTTTCATTAGACCAAGCAAGAGTCCTTTTGATTCTGCAGTGGTGCTGGTCAAAAAAAAAGATGGTACAATGTGTATGTGTGTTGACTACCGCGCATTAAATCAGAAAACCATCAAGAACAGATATCCAATCCCTAGGATTGATGAGCTTATTGATGAGCTCCACGGGGCCATGTTCTTCTCAAAGATTGATCTTCATTCAGGCTATCACCAAATCAGAATGAGGGAGGCGGATATAGAGAAGACAGCATTTAGATGCCATTTTGGGCATTTTGAATTTCTTGTCATGCCTTTTGGTTTGACAAATGCTCCAGTCACATTTCAATCTTGTATGAACAAGATTTTTAGATAGCAGTTGAGGAAGTTTGTGCTTGTCTTCTTCGACGATATTCTCATATTCAGTAAGTCATGGGAAGAGCACCTTAAGCATTTGGAAGAAGTGCTTAGTATTTTAGAGGCGGAATGTTTGTTCGCCAAAGAATCAAAGTGTGAGTTTGGGTTGAAAGAAGTCTTATATCTTGGCCACATTATCAGTTCAAAGGGTGTGAAAGTGGATCCAGAAAAGATAAGGGCCATTCTTGATTGGCCAACTCCAAAGAATATTTCTCATTTGAGAGGATTTTTGGGGTTATGTGGATTCTATAGAAGAGTTGTGAAAGGTTATTCTCATCAAGTAGCACCTCTCACAGATCTTACAAAGAAAGGAGCTTTTCTTTGGACTAAGAAGTCACAAGAAGTTTTTGATAAGTTTAAACAAATCATGAGTACATGTCCAGTGTTGGCTCTTCCGGATTTTACAAAATCTTTTGAATTACAGTGTGATGCTTCAGGTGAAGGTGTTGGAGCTGTTCTAATGCAAGACAAACATCCTATTGTCTTCGAGAGCCGGAAGTTGAGAGGGGCAGAAAAAACTTACTCTATTTATGACAAAGAGATGCTTGCCATCATGCATGCTTTGTCTAAATTCCGTCAATACTTGGTGGGAAGTAAAATTGTTGTTAAGACTGACCACAATAGTCTTAAACATTTTATGCGCCAAAAGGATTTGAATGAAAGGCAGCAGAAGTGGGTAAGTAAGCTCCAAGCATATGACTTTGACATTGAGTATGTCAAAGGGAAAAATAACATAGTGGCTGATGCTCTTTCAAGAAGGCCTCATTTGCAGTCACTTTGTGAGTTATCAGCAGATTGGAAGGAGTTAATTGCTGCTGATTATGTTAAAAATCAGTTTGCAACCAGCTTGCTAGAAGGTCATTTGGTTGATGAAAGGTATGAGTTGGTTGATGGTATAATTTACTATAAAGATAGAATCTTTTTAGTGCAAGAGTCTAAGCTTAAAAAGAAGATTCTACAATCTTTTCATGATGTTCCCCTTGCTGGTCATCAAGGGATTTTCAAGACTTATAAGCAGATTCGTGAAAGATTCACTTGGAAAGGGTTGAAAGAAGAAGTCTTGAACTACATTAGAGAGTGTCAGATTTGCCAAAGGAATAAAAATGAACACTCTTATCTTGCTGGTCTACTTCAGCCTTTGCCCATTCCGAATCAGAAATGGGAAAGTATTGCCATGGATTTCATCACGGGGTTGCCCAAGGTGCAAGGACGTGATTGTATTTTTGTTGTGGTTGATAAACTAATGAAATTTGCTCATTTCTTTGCTGTTACCACTTCATTTACAGCAGCTCAAGTGGCTGAGTTGTTTTTCAGAGAGGTCTTCCGTTTGCATGGATTGCCTAAAACTATTGTCAGTGATAGGGACAGCAAGTTCCTAAGTGTTTTTTGGCAAGAGATCTTCAGATTGAGTGGGACAGTGCTCACTCCAAGCACTAGTTATCACCCACAAACAGATGGGCAATCAGAAATTGTGAACAAATGGTTAGAGGGCTACCTGAGAAACTATGTTTTAGGACAGCAAAGGGCTTGGATTAAATGGCTTCATTTAGGAGAGTATTGTTATAACTCTTCTTATCACATGTCAATTAAGATGTCACCTTTTATGGCTCTTTATGGTTATGAAGCTACTAATTTTGTTGATTTAGTGTTTGGTGATAGTAGAGCTCCACAAGCACAGGATATGTTACAACAGAGCCAAGACATCTTGAAATCTCTCAAGGAAAATCTGCAACAAGCTCAAAATCAGTAGAAGTTATACGCTGATCAGCAGCGAATTGAGAGGTCTTTTGAAGTTGGGGACATGGTCTACTTGAGGCTTTAGCCATATAGACAATCTTCTCTCAAGAAAAGTGGTGCAGAAAAGTTGAAGCCATGTTTTTATGGTCCTTTCAAAATCACCAAGAGGATTGGTGAAGTTGCTTATGAGTTGGAGCTCCCAGTTGAAAGCAAAGTACATAATGTCTTTCATGTCTCGCCTCAAGAAGGCAATTGGACACAACGTGGTGGCTACATCAAAATTACCTCCATTGGATGAGGAAGGTCAGTTGGTGTTGATTCCTGAAGAAATCCTTGATACTAGAGAACGTTCTTTGAGGAGAAGGACAATCAAAGAATATTTGGTTAAATGGAGGAATTTGCCTATTGAAGATGCCACGTGGGAAGGAGAACAGATTTTGTTGCATCCATCTTTTCAGTTGCTTGAGGACAAGCAATTTCGAGGAGGGCGGACTGTATTGTCCCCTTCTCATCAGTAATCTGTTCTGACACTCATCTGCCTATTCCGGAAGCCTGTAGGCATGTATGAGGTGAAATTAGGGTTTCCAGTTCTGAGGTTCCTCGGCATTTTTTGAAAGTTTACTATTTATAGTAAATTCTATTTTAAGCAGTATGGAGTTTGTCAGCCTTCAATACTTCATTTCCAGTTGGAGCTTTCATTTGCAGTTTATGTTTGACCACTTAAGGCATTTTTATGTTGAATAAAGGCATCAAGGTTATATTTTGCAGTTGACCCCTTGGCCTAGCAAGACAACTTAAGTTGTGTTTAAAAAGGGGACTTGGAAGGGGTATTTTATCATAAAAGTGATTTAATTCATATTAAAGACTAATGCCTTGAGAAATAAAATGGACGCCTTTTTGAAGGAGATAATATTATAATTTAAAGATTTTAATATGGCCTTGTAAAGTGGACGCAGTTTTGAGAAGTTGAATAGTTCTGTGGAATTTTGAAGAGTCATTGGACTATTGGCGTTTTTTCATGAGGAGTTGAAGAGTCTTCTACTCTTCTATAAAAATGAAGGTTTTATTTCAGTTTGGGATTCATTCATGATAATATACTGTTATGCTGTCGGAATGACATTTGAATACTTGCTTCGAGGATGCTACCTCCTAGCCAACTATCCAATTTCATGTTTGAAATATAACATCTAGTTGGAATTTGCTGCTTCTCATCCAGACTAGCAGATTGAGCTTGATTGTGAAGAAATTTTGAAGATTCATCAATTTTGGTCTTGCTGTTTCATCTACAGCTGAAGGTGATTTCATGTTATATCTTAATTTCCAGTTTGAATTTCGTTTTGGGTATTTTACCTTTCAGTTTGTTGTTCAAGGGCGCCCCTTTCCACCAATTCTTAGATTTTATTGTTGAGAAACTGATTTTTAAGAAGAAATCGCCCCTTCAAGGATGGCCGTACCTTTCTAGAGGAGCTTTGGAATCCATGCAAAATTAATAGTGGTTCTTTGGAGCTGTTTCTTCATTTCAGTTTGGTCGCCTACCTTCTAGCAATCAGCTGTGCTTGGTTTCATTCGATTCGGAGGTAATTTGACCAAGTTATGAGCATTTCATGATTTTTTCTGTAGCTGGTTTGAATTTCCAGAATTCTGATTTTTATATCAGATTGATACAGTTTCCAGTTTTTGGTTTTATACTTCAGTATTTGAGTGTTATATGATTGTAAAAGTTCATACTTAATGTCTAAGGTTCATTTCCTATCATTGTAATTTGTAATCTGCAGAGTTTAATTTGTAAAGGTTGAGATTAAGCATTACTAATCCAACCATTTTCAGTTCTGCAATTACTTATTGTTTTGTCATTAAATTACCCCTGGATGGTTTACCGCTAGTGTGGATAATCTGATTTGTAACGCTCTTATACCCACTATCATAGTGGAGAATCCCCACAGCTCTGTGGATGCCCGCCGCAGCGGATGAATTGTTTTAAATGTAATCTTTTCCCCCCACTGTTTGGTGGTAGTGTGGAAATGTTCTTTATGGCTGGTTATTCACCTATCAGTTTCTAATTTCAAAATTCAACACTCCGTCATATGTTAGCACCTCGCCCTCAGTGGGATCTTGAGTGCACATTCTTGACGTTGAGTAGTTTTCATTTCAAGTTCAGTTTTCAGTTTGATGCTAACGCTAATCCAGTTAACTATTGCTGGTTATTTTGTGTAATTCCTTCGAAAAAAATTGATTAGCATATTTCACACACTCAAGAACCTCTACTTCACAAATCTTCCGTGTAGCTTCTCATGCAAGTTGCACATACACATGCAACAAAAATCACACACACTCCACCCTTAGGTCTTTGTGCAAACTGTCTCACATTGGTGCTTTTGCCTGCACACTCAGGAACTCTCGCTTTGATAGCACTGATTCAAGAGCCTCACCATGCTTTGATACAACTGATGCAAGAGCTCACAAACCTCATTTACAAACTCCCAACAACATAAAATGCAACTTTGAATTTGTTTGAAACAACATAAAAATCAGCAAGAAGTGTTTTCAATTTTTCATTCAAAAGCTCCTGTAATTACATGGAAACAAAGCATATCTAAAAATTAAATTGATTTGCAGCCATATGGGCTGATGTAAACCATTACAAAACTGCTAAGTTACCGGTTCGGGTTCGGGTTCGGGGGTTCGGTTCGCTGGTTCGACATAAATGTTTTGGTGGTGGGTTTGGTTCATTTTGGGTTCCTTAGTATATATATATATATATATATATATATATATATATATATACAGTCTAGAAGTATGAATTGGGATTAGAACATCACATAACATCATATAAACAACAAAACCACCATAAACTTGAATATCATTTAAAAGTTAAAACATTTAATTTTTTAAACATGCATGGTAAATATTCATCGTTCAAACTTCAAGTTCAATATTACAACACTTCTAAAGTTTTAAAATTTTAATCCTCAAATTCATCCATACCAATGTCAACATTGACATTAGATGAAGTAGGAAGACTAGATGAATCACAAGCAGTGCCAATGGCACTGTCACTAGCACTACTATTGTGCCCATGCTCCTGTTGGATATCGAACTCCTCGTATGCAACATGGTGGGAAGTGGAAGCATCCAAGTCAGTATCCTCTAGCACTATATCCCACAACTTCGTCTCCCCTTCCCTGTAGTCACATTTGTGTGAAAGGAGATGCAAGTTGGAATGCACATATACTAAGTCCTCCACTCTTTTTGAGAGCAATTTATTGCGCTTTACTGAGTGGATGAAAGAATATGTGCTCCAATTCTTCTCAGATGCGGATGAACTAGCAACCTATGAAGACAAAGTAAACAATTAAAAATTTATAAATTAATAAATTATAAATGAAATTCAAATTATGAAACTTTTAAAACTAAAATATGAAAAATGATTAAACTTGTGATAAAACTTTGATTGCAAGGGGCTGCAAATGTTGGAAGTATTGTCCATGGAAGTACCACCAACTATGAGCATCCTTTAAGAACCTATCACGAAAAGCATCAACATCTAGACCATTTGAGTGCACAAAATTAGTGAACTCATTCGTGACTACACTTCGCAATTCTTGATCAGGGAAGAGTCTCACAAATGCTGCCTTGTACCCTTGAGCCACTTCTAAATCTCTATATGGAGCAAGCCTTCCTGGCACTGAAAGAATCTGACTACTGTAGTATTTTGGAGTCCATGCAAAGGCAAGAAGGTGTAATGGAGTTGTCATTTTGTTCCATCTTTATTCAACAATTGTTTGCACTTGTTTGAAGAAAGTCTCTTCAGGGTTTTTCTCTCTTGCATTTATGGTGCTCCTAATCTTCTCAAGCATTGAGTCTATACCATCATATATCTCTCCAATGCATGGCTTGTCCATTTTAGTAGAGTGAATCATACTCAAAATGGGCTCGGTGAAGCTAAGGAGATACTCCACACAATCCCACCATGAGTCATCTAATATCATGCTCTTAGTTTTTGTTGCTCTTTCAGTGCTGCTTTGCCTCCATATAGACCAATTGTTGCTAATCACCATGCTAGAAAGTGCCTCTTTAACTTTCACAAGTCGTCTCAAGACGATTGTGTTAGAAGCAAATCGGGTCTTTGCAACCTATTGCAAATTAAAAAGAATAATTAAAATTTAAAAATAAACTTTAAAAAAGAATTTAAATTAGAATGCACAATCAAATTATGAAAATCAGAAAATGACAAATGTAAATATTAAAGTGAACTTACCTTCAATAGCTCCAATTTTGAAAATGATCTAAAGATCCCTTGAGACGTGGTTGGTGACGAACATCTGAATGTCCTCAGCCTCAACATACAATTCTTTGATCCATGCAATTTTATTCCCAATCTTTTGCAGCATAAGATTGAGTGAATGAACTGCACAAGATGTCCAAAAGATATGTAAATATCTTTCCTCAACCAACAACCCTGCAGCTCTACAATTCTTCGCATTGTCCGTTATAACTTGAACAATGTTGCGGGGTCCCACTTGCTCAATGGTTGCAAAGAGAATATTAACAATAAATTGTCCATCTTTTACTTGCCCCTCACAATCCACGACTTTCAAAAACATTGCCCCTTTAGGGAACACCGCTATGACATTGATCAAAGGCCGATTTCTTGAGTCCTTCCAACCATCCGAAACAATGGACACACTTGTCTCAGCCCATGAATCTCTTATAGGCTTCAATGCATCTTCAACCAACTCAACCTCCTTTTCCAATAAAGTGCCACGCACCTTCTCATAACCCGGGCCCTTGTACCCTTTTGGAGCTTCATTAACCATTCTCAATATCTCTTTCCAATATGGAGAACGAACAACATTAAAAGCTAATCCATTGGCATATATGCATCTTGCTACACATTGGTCGGCAAGTGCTCTACTCTCATTTTGAAATGCAACTTCCAAAGGCCCCTTTGTCCTCTTGCTTGCAATAGGTTGTGTTGCTTGAGCTTGAGGATCCGGAGTGGCCATAAATGGGTGGTCTTCAACCACAATATTGGGATTAGATGGGGGTGGCATTCCCTTTGATTTTTTTTTTTAACAAAGGGTGATTTCATTTTTGGGTTTCCCGTTGATCTGTTGCGTCTTGCTCCATAATGTATTTTGCAACTGTCTCAGGTGGAATAGGTGCACCTTCTTTTCCAGGGCAAGTTGTGACGCCTTTTCCACTTATGCCACACAAATGTGCTTTCACCCTATGGTATGAACTAGAATATGTAACATCACACCTACTGCATTTCCAAACATAACCGCCATCACTTGGAATCTGTCTTATCATTTCAACATACTTCCATAGAGGAGAATTTGCATTTGTTTTGAACTTTGAGTTTGGTTTAGCTATGAAGCCGGAGGTAGAACCCATTGACATTGTGATTCCTATGGCAATTTGTTTTGCAAACAACACATTCAAAATTTGAATGAAAACAAAATATAATAATTTTTTAAAACCTAGCTCTTTTGAATCTTGCATACATTCATAGAAGAATAGAAAAAAAAAACAAAACAAAGTTTCTGGTTTGTAAAACAAAAAAAAGAATGAAAAAACTCAAAAAAAATGAGAAAAACTTACCTCTTTGCAAAAATATCCTTCAACAATCTTTGTGGCAGCCAATGAACACTTGCAAATCTGTAGGAATGGCAATATGATTGCTTGTAGAAGCTTCAATGATCAATCTTCAACTCCTTTGTCAATCCAACAAGCAAAAATGAGAACTCAGCCTCTTGGAATCAAAATGCTTGTTTGCAAAACAAATGAATAAAAATGAGGTAGTTTAGGTTTTTAATGTGTTTTAGAGGTCACTTTTAGGGTTTCCTTGTGTGTGGGTCAAAGTCAAACTGCAGAAAAAAATAAAAAAATGCAAAAAAAAAAACACTTTTTGGGTGCCCAAACACGCCGGTTCACTGTGGGTTCGCCCGGGTTCGAACTTGGTTCTCCTCAGGTTCACTTGGGTTTTGCAGGGGTGAACCAGGACTCAAAAAATCGAACCCTAGCCGGACCCACAGAGGGACCAAACCAGGACCCGAACCCAGGTTGAACCCGAACCAGAACCGGGCCTCCCAGGGGCGAACCCGGTAACACAGCAAAACTGTTATAAATCTGATATATAACAAGAAGATCAAATACAAAAATGATCTCCTTCAAACTATTTTCTTTCTCATAACTCTAGCTCTTTCAACTTGCCAACTTCCATAGGAAGCCTTTGCTGCAATAAACCTCTGTATCACCAATCCATTTGCTGCTGGAAAACCTCTTCAAACCTGCAACAAAATGCCTTCTCCACACTCTCCAAGAAAAAGCCACGCCTATCTTCTTCTTCCACAAAAATCTGCCCCTATGACAAACTCAAAAATTGTCAAATAAACACTTAGCATTACTTTCAAAACGTCAGATTTTTCCCTCCTTTCAAAAGGCTATGTCCAAGCATGGAAAAATAGATGCTCCTCCAAAATAAAAAAAGACATTTAATGTTTTTGATGCATTTTCAAACCCACTTTGCAAACTGCCAAGATTGATAACAACTTGGATTTCCACTCCTCATGAATAGGGGTCAAACTTAGAAAAGGCTGTTATCACAACATGAGCGCCCATCTTTTCCATTGCTACATTCTAGGAGCAATTAATGAATTGTCAAAAAGCTGTAACTCCCAAAACCCATGCCCAAGAAGGCATATTTGAAGATTTTGCCTTGCAAATGCCACCAAAATGCTTCCAAATCACAACAAGGCCTCTACATAAAATATGACCAAAAATATGTAATAAAGTATTTGGCCATTTATTACAAAATTATTCACATAGGACATTAAAATCTAAACTATTGCAAAAATTAAATCAATCATTTTTGGGTGATACAAGATTGCTCTCACAGCCCAGAATGCTCTTGCATCAAGACATTAGCCGTTGGATTACTTATAGTTTAAATATTTGCCCCTCTAGGTTTTGCTAGCTCATTAATTGATGGTTTTCTTATTGTGATAAGCTATTGAAGCTGTAGATCAAATCACAATCATATATTAGAGTGGTATAGGTTCAAATTTTGTATATTGGAATTGTAAGGTCTGCCTCTCGTTCTTCTTTTATGTCTTGGCAATTCATCTCAGGGATAGATTTCTACAAAGTAAACTTAGAAACCTTTCAGAGGATAGATGATCATGAAACACCTTCTAAACACAAGGACTTTGACAATGAATCCAATCTTTATGGTCTTATTTGTTTACACAATCAAAGTCAAATAAATATTGTGTTTAAAGAGCATAATTGCAATTTTTCTGTGTTTGTTTTGATAACAAGCCCACCCTGAGGAATTGGGGAGTGGAATGCAATTTGCAACATGACACGTTCAAATACCTGGATAAAATTTGGGGTTTTATATCTGCACGGTGCATACTTCTTGACTGTGTAAGATCAGTATGTTTTTGCCTTATACTGTTTTTCATAAATTGCATTCATGATAATCCCTTCTAGATTTATGGTCTTATTTGCTTTACACAATCAAAGTCAAATAAATATTGTGTTAAAAGAGCATAAATGCAATTTTTCTGTTTCTTTTTGATAACTAGCTCATCCTGTGGAATTGGAGGATGGCATTCAATTTGCAACATGACACGTTGAAATACCTGGATAAAGTTTGGGTTTTTATATCTGCACGGTGCAGTCTTCTTGACTGTGCAAGATCAGTCTTTTTTTGCCTTATACTGTTTTTCTTAAATTGCATTCAAGGTAATTCCCCCTAGAGTTTTGCTTTGGTGTCTTTGATGCTCTCAGCTGATCTGGGAGATGTTTCCCTGCCCACTTTTTTGAAATTTAAATAATTTTCTATATTAAATAGAGATTGAGAATGAAATGCAAAGCATTAGTCAGATACTATGGGGTAAGGTAGCTGGTTCCGAAAGGGTTTTTAAGTGGAGTTGGATTCCCCATAGTATGAACACCCTAGTTATAGAGTGGGTCGTCATCTCATCTTGCTCAGAATAAATTAAATGCTGGAGGCATATATTCATTGAAGAAATCTACATTTCCTTTATATTTGATATTTCAGTGATCCTCTTGCACCATGAAATTCATTGCTTTGAGCTGAGCTGTGACTTATTTATGGCATTGAACAAATAGATCTTGTGAAGAACTTAAAATTAGAAGTTTTGTCGCCTTAATGATTTCCTGGATTATTAGTTATAATCTTCAGGTAGCCATTGATTTATATCTTATTTTTTAGAATTGGAATTAGTGCTTATTTATTTTGCTTGTTGACATAGAAAAGATGAAGAAGGATGCAGTAACAACTGCAGCTCGTGTTTCAGAGTTGCTTGTAGATAGTGTAAATAGTGAGGTTCAAGAATCCTTCATCAATGAGAAACGTATTGAATTTGAAACTCGTGCATTGGCGTCAACAGTGCAGCGGTACACTAAGCAAACAAATCAATGGCTAACAGTAGTTCGTGCATTGGATTCAGCTTTGAAGGTGATATGTGCTTCTTTCCTTTTAACTGTTCTTTGAAAATTTCACTAAATGGTAGGAGTTGAAGGGAGTCTAGTGAATTTAACTAAATGGTACAAAATGAAAATCATGGTTATGATATGAATCTTCAGCTGTTATTGTAAATGACATCTTTTCTTTAACATTGGTACCACTTACCCATCAACAAGATAGAAAACTTGATAGACTGTTCGTGCAAATTTATGCATATTAACAAAAGGTACACACGAACAGTCTCTTTGAAACTCAAAATATCCCAGACACTTGGCCTGTAATTAGTAATTACTGATGAAAACATTGAATTGTATAAATTAATTACATATGGTTGGAACCATGTTTAGATCACTTTGTTTTGTATATGAGATATGACATAAGAATCAATTAGTAACATTTTCTTAGAAATTGTGCTGTCTGTTTGTGAGACAGAGGAAAAGTAGTAGGCTGTGTTTGTGAAGATGTACATGATAACTGTGGTTCCGCTCTGTGAATCTCTTTCAGGAAATTGGAGACTTTGAGAACTGGATGAAAATTATGGATTATGATTGCGAAAGCATTGTTCTTGCACTGCAGTACATTCACAAGAAGGAAAACAGTAACACACAATTATAAGCACGCTGGTCAAGATTTGTAGTCATCACAAGATTATTTTTTCATTAGCTTTTGATTCGGTTAAGTTGAGGTATATAGTTTTTTCATTGGAATTCAATTTGCACAAGTTGGAGGTAGCAAATTAGTGGATGATTTTTTTTTATGTTAACGTGGAGCTATGCAAATGTATGCCATTTAAGGTGCTTTAATTTTTTAATTTCATAATTTAAGTTAATGGAAGACCTAGTAGCACAGGACACAATTCTGATTTAACTTTATCCTAAAATATCTTATGAAATTAACTTGGAATTATGGCAAATTACTGCTGGTAGAGGAGAGTGGATAAGAAAATGTTGATTCCAAAGTAATCTCTTGGAAGTGTTGTAGAAATGAATCACAACCGAACTGTAATAAGGAGCCTGCCAAAAAGCCCCAGTTACACTCAATGTTGGGAAATTACATAAAGTTGAAAGTGTGGAAATAATCTCAAAATTGTAAGTCTAGCTTTACTTTAAGCAACTAACGATGGCCATGAATTTTTGATGAGCACCTATAACAATTTGAAAAACATTTTGAGTTTGAACAAACTCTATATATTATCGGATTGTCTATATATATTTGGCACTTAGAATCTATGACAATGTAGGCCACATGAGCTGTAATATACGACACCAGTTCAATTCAGCTGCAATTCATGCCACTCAGGTCACCTGAGTTGCAATGTTTAAAATATTGGCTTTCCAATTTTTAGTTGTCAAGGTAAGCAATATGGACCACCTTGATATGAATTTTCTATATTTGACATAAATAAGAGGGAGAGTGATGATACAGTTGGTAACCCCCAACAAGGGGATTATTGCTAAGATCTGATTAACAAATCTAGGACTCATCAGAAAGCGTACTGGAACTTGAAACTCTATGATCCCAGTAACATCCTCTTAAGGAAAATAAAAATACTTGATTCAAAACTTTAATTCCGACGTGATTGTCAAGAATTTTGTTGCCTCTTATAACATTGTAAACATGAGTTTTGCCACAGCGGCCACAAAGTCATAATACACTCTATGTAAAATCGAAATCAAACAAATCGTAAGTTATGAGTTAATTAAAGACCTTCAGGTGTTTTAGTTATGTAAAATCGAAATCAAGCCTAGATGGTTGCCCCAGAAAGCTACAAATCCATAAAAAATCTAATGGTGGTTGTGAGTAGATTGACGATAATTTTGTTCACGAGATTAAATAATGAAAGTGGTTGCATAAATGAAGGCTGTCCTTTTAGATTGATTAAATAACGTTGATCGAAGGTCGTATTCGTCTCAAGTTACAAATTTGAGAGAACTTGACAAACGTACTATACGCTTTTTAAACGTGACATAGCATCAACTACTCATAACCAGCATGGTGCCTATCTTTAGACCATAAAACTATGCTTTTTATAAAAAATGCCTATCGCTAGGCGCTTAACGATAGGCTTTTTATGGTCAGATTATGACATGAAACGTAACAACTCCAGAATTTTGAGGTAAACTGCTTTTCATAATATTCTTTTTTTTGGTTTTTATATATAAAAAAGCTTGTTAGGCACTCAAAGAACTCCAAAGTCTATATGAAATGTCAAAAGAAATAAAAATGGCATGCTCATCTTAAGCATGATATCAAATGCAATAGGAACAAGTGTCACATAGTGGCCAATACTTGTTTTTATAGTATTTTAATTATAATATTTTAGATTTAATAAAAATACATGTAAGTTTTGTTAATGTGAATAAAATTAAATGTTAGTTTTGTTAATTATAGTATTTAACATAATTATTTAAAAGGGTCTTATTTTTTTTTTTTTAAATTATATAAATAATATATTAATCATTATAATGTTAATTGTAGGATAATGCATGCCTATATTCTAATTTAATTGAATAAAAGATAGTTACATACATTTATATTAATATTCATAATTATTAATCTTATCTTAATTATATTATATAAAAATGAATTATTTTATATATAAATTATTATATATTAAAATTTTAAATATTATAAAAGTATTATAAATATTAAACAAAAAAATTAAAAAACTCAAATGATAATATAATATAATTAGAAGAAAAAATAATAATTATATAAATATAAAATTTATCTAGTAATTATTTTATATAATAATATGCATAATATAATATAAATTTATTATATTATATTAAATAATATAAATTTAAATATAATTTTTTTAAATTATTTTATATTAAATAAAATTTAATATAATTATAAGAAAGATTTAAATAATAACTATTTAAACATAAATTTATATAATAGTTTTGTTAAATAACAATATGTATAATATAATCTATTTGTGTTCATGAAATGAATCTATCTAGATATATATTTGAATATAGACATATCAAAATATTATGAACATAAACAAAATTTACACAACAAAATAAACATATAAACATATAATATTTAATATTTAATATTACGAAACTAATTATTATTATTATTTTTTAAAATTATATAAAAATAAATAAAAAAAGCCCATTTCCAATAATTAAAACTTGAAATAAATATTGTTATTTATTAAAATGTATCCTAACTCAAATGTTTGGTGGCTTCCATATTTTCAAATTTAAACATTTAGTAGGATTATGTGGTATAATTTGCATTACCCATCCACATGAGAACCACCCAAAAAGGATCGGATTCAGAAAGAGAGTGGCAATGACATTGCATAAAGTTCATGTGGTTGGAATTTAGTATCTTGACTGATTTGAACATTGTTCATGTACTTTATGATTTTAATGCAGTTGTCTACTCAGAAAAATCTGGTCTGTAAAAATAAGTATTAATGATAACATTGAAATTAAACGTCCTGCATGTGCTTATTAAGACGCTTTGTGGGACATGTTTTGTTTTAAGATGCCAAATCAGTCATATTAGCAGTGGCATTTATGGAGACATCAAAATTTGCATCTACACTTACAGGGCTTTTGTAAGACACACCATCTTGTTTTATTAGAAATATCTTCTTAAAAATAGGCAAAATAATAATTTAGTTTTCTAAAAAATAGGCATAATAGTTTTTGTTTTATGAAAAATAGGTAAAATAATAGTTCCCTTTCACTTTTTCTGAAAATCTGTCAATAACACACAACTTTTGAGCTAATCATAATCACAATAAATAATTTTATAATTTATAAAATTAAACATTTAACAAGTTTACTTTATAAAATTGAATTTTATTTTATTTTTCAAAAAAAAATTATTGTTTTTGATTGGTTGAAAACTAACTTATTAATAACTAATTAAAAAAAAAAACAGTCTCATTGCAACTAATAATATACTTTAAGATTTTATCGATATTCATGATTAATTTACTCTTTTAGGCAGTATCTCAAACAAAACGCATTTACACCTCCTAAGCATGAGATATCTATTATCAATCAATGGTGATAACATGCAATAAGGTAAGTATTCACAATTAATATACTTTTCTATGCAGTTCACAAGTCAGGATAAGAAGAGAATGCGTAAAAGTGTGGTGTGGTGTCGTGAGATTTGGGAAACAGGGACGTCTTGTAACGGTGAGGAGTTACATCTTCACTGAAATTGTATGCAGAAAAAGAGTGAGTGGAAGAAGCTTTTATTGAAGTTGTTGACTTTGACTACAGTCCATAGATTTTAGTGGTTTTGGATCATGGAGATGACCAAAATTTATATTGAACAAGATTCAAAATGTACCGACTAAAATTTATATTGAACAAAATTTAAATGCACCGACCAAAAGCTATATTGAAAAGATTTCATGTATGCTTCAATTATGATGTTTTTGCAATTAAATTATGCAACACTAATTGATTTAAGTAGCTTGTTTGTAATTTAAAAAAATAAATAAAAAATATTTGAAACTAATTTTTATAAATTTGAGTATAACGCAATTTTTAATGGAAACTTGGTTTTGTTTACGAAGACCATATTAATAGGGTCATTGTTTGGGTCAGGCTTTCAGGTTACAATTGGAGTACAAGGAGGAGGAAGTGATGTTTGGAATTGTCAAACATTTTGGACAACTCATAGCTTTTGATGTAGTCCCCAAATTTAGAAAATATTTGACTTATGCTATATCCTATGTGAATGTTGAGGGGGACAAGGATCTCCATTTTATCATCTTATCCTCAAAATATGGCAAACAGGCGCACAATATTGAGTATGAGGACTCCTTTGTTGGAGGAAGTAATATATGGAATTGTCAAATCTTTAGGACAACTCATAGCTTTTGATGTAACCACTAGATCTAGAAAATGTTTGACTTATGCTATATTCTATGAGAATGTTGTGATGGTCAAGGATATCCATTTCTTTATCATTTTTTCCTCAAAATATGGCGTATGGATGCAAAAGATTGAGTATGAGGATTGCTTTGTTCTTTGCTTAAAATGTGACAAATTTGGTCACCTTGCCGTAAATTTACATAGTCAACAAGAATAATGAAGTTTGAAGAAAGAAAAGGAAACGTGAACTAAGTTAGCCTAAGGTTAAAGAAGGGTTGATTGCCTTTGACTAGATTGATATGGAGTTGGAAAATAATGTGGTGAAGCACAATGTTTAGGAGGTTGATATGCTTGATTCTAGATATGATGAGTTGAGCATTAATCCTTGTCATTTTCTAGAGACCCATGGTAGGGGGACTCAATATTTAAGAGCTTGTGTAGGGTTAGTAGGGAGGGTAGTAGATGTGCAAGATAAATAATGAAGAGCTTGTGATAGAAGTTTCTTTTGGAAGGTTTAGCCTTCAATGTACCCTCCATCTTCAGGTAAGGAGATAATAAAATTGGGATTTGAGCCTTAGAGTAGATAAGAAAAGAAGGAAAGTTGTTCCTCTCTTGGTGTTCCATTATGAACTAAGGTTGCTCCCTTTGCATTCAAATGTAAAGTGAGATCATTCTTGCAAGAGAACATCATATATTCCCATGAAATCTATTGATCCAAGGATGTAAGTGAAAAAAAGGGAGAACAAATATGAAGGAAATTTGTTTCTGCTATGTAAAAAATTGTCACCCTTGACAATTTCACACTAGGTTTAGATCCCCCCTATGTGCTTGGACATAATTATGCATTTAATTACTCATTTTATAAACATCTTCAAAAAATCAAACAATGGGAAATAAAGATAAACATTCAATATTTTCCCTTGACACTTTGGGTCTCAAAAAGAATGGGTCTAGTCTAGGGTGCCCCATGCCCTAGACCACCCCTTTTTTTTCTTCAATTTGAATGTCGATGTTAGTCTTTTATTATTTGAATTTCCAATTTCTTTTGTCAGCTATTAGCATTTGATTTTCGGGAAATTAGAAGAATTGCATATAAATACTAGCTATTTTCATCCTAAGCACACCTAATGAAACCTAACATGTTTTAGAAGCCATTGAAATTATTATTGAGCAATCAAGAGCAGTCAAAAGTAGAATTATTAGCATTATTGCAACATTTATTCATGCCAAACATCATGTCAATTATTCATCATATTTTTATGGAAGTTCGTTCATGTTTTATAATCATTTGTTTTGTGAGTACTAACACTTGTAGGACTTCAATCAAGCTATCAAATTCTCCTTGAAGGAGACAATTACATGACTTCAGTCAATCAAGGAATGCAAATTTCAGTGGTGATTTGCAACATTAGTCAATTCATTACTTGTTTATCATTTAGCCTCTGCCCAACTAAGGTTAAGCTCTCTCTTTTTACATCATAATAACTATTGTGGAGGTAGAAATACTGAAATAGGGTTCAAATTAGGTAAGCCCCTATATGACACAACCCTTCCCCCTCTTTTATATGTGCATGTTTTCAAATCTAAAGTTAATTGGAGGAAGATAAAAACTAATTGCTCATTCATGCTTTCAAGTCCTACAAGTTGTCAAACCATAAAAAATAGATTTTCTCATCAACAAATGAAGTTTCGACGGTGACCCTGGGAGAACAAGAGCTACATACTAGAGATTTCAAGCCTGTGTCTTTAGATCTTAAGAAGTAGGGGGACAATCTAGGGCACACCATTCCCTAGACTAGCTAATTCATCACTAAGTTCCTCTGTGTCTGCTCTTTTCCTTTTTGGATTCTATTTCTATCTTTTTGTGTTCAATTTCTTAGAAAGCATAACAATTTGTTGTATTTTCATAGTTTACCTTGGAACATCATTGCATCTTAAAATTCAGTTAATTTACAAGGAGCACCATTGCATCTTAAAATTCAGTTAATTTACAATCAATCAATCATGATCAATCCCTCACACACAAAAAACACTAGTGGATTAAAACCTCTGATCCACCATTTTGAATCTTCCATTGAGGTTTGTAGTCAAGTGGGTTTTGAGATCATTTTTAATCCACCCAACCCCCCAAAATTCGGAGAAGCGTGATTTAGGACTTAGATCCCTTTTCCCAATCAAACAGTTTCAAGGAGTTGGCAAATGTTGCAATTGAAGGACAAGGTAATCTAGAACTTTATGGCTTCAAGTAGCTAGTCAAGAATTGTGGATGATGTTTTTATTTTTTATTTTTTGAGGGCTATTTAGTTTTCCCTTTAGTTTTTAGTCTCAACATTGTGTTTTATTCTTCATATCCTTAAGTTGTTTGTCTAGTGTCTCTGTTGTTGGTTGTTAGCCTTAGTGTTGATGGACTTTTGTTTTAGTCATATTTGATGGGCTCTATTATTGAATATTTGCTTTGTAAAAGGGTTTGATCCCTTTCAATAACTTGCCTTTTATCCTCTATGATTTTTTAATCAAAATATTGTATAAATTTATTTATGTAATTGAAAGTGTTATTGTTAATATTTCTATATTTTTTTTATTAAATTAGCAATAATTATTCTAATTATTAATTTCATAAAGAATTATTGACATTTTATAATGAGTGATCTTGAACATTCTTAAAATTAATAACAAGGACTCAAGTTGATTCCAATATTCTTGTGATCTAGTTTTAGCCTCTTAGGACTACTTCTCTCATGTTTTCTTGTCTCTTCATTGAGCCTCTTTCCTTCCTTTTGTTAACTTATACTTTCAATTTTCCTTAATTCATCACCTTCCCTTTCTTTGTCATCACTACTTCTCTATATAATTGCAATCTTTCTCAATTATCTACCTATTGACTCCAATTTTTAATCTTTCACATTCTTCCTAGCCTCACTTTTCCTTCATTTCTCTTTGTTTTCACAATTTATTATTGTTCTACCATTTCTCATGACAAGTGATTTTGTTTCTCCTCCCCTTTTCACATATTTTATTTTTTACTATCTTTAATTTATCCAATTATTTCCCCCTAACTTTATCCCCTAGCATCAATAATAAGCATTTATAGATTTTGAATAACAATTTTCATTTTTAAGTCTTTCTCCTTGATTTGCGAGTAGTCCTTTGTAGTATACTCAATTCAAGTAGGATCATCTTATCTATTGATTCTATTTTTTTGTTTGTGTAGTTCAACATGTAGCGCACACCTATTTCAATCGCTTATATTTTTGGGTTTTAAAATATTCTATATCCTTTTTATCATATTTGCTTATTCTATTTCTACTTTAGTATGCTTACTTGCTCAATTTTGTATGTGGTGGAACCCTAAAATTTCATTGTTCCATTAGTTTTATGGTCAAGCCCGTGATCAATTCTTCCCATTGTTATTAGGGTTTAGGGTTTCATCGCTCCATTCTTTTATACCCTTAACCCATTTAATGGCTTATGTTTGCTCGTCAGTCGGCTGTACCAGGTCACCATTTAATCAAATGGCGTTTTATGGCTTCTGCAATCATCAGTTCGACCGACCCCATTTGTTCAAGTTACCCGCTATGTGTAGCACCCCTCCGGTTTGCTACGCTGGTAGACAATGTGTTTATTTTGACAGACTCAGATACCTTGTTATGGTTTTATGATCGCTGACATTGGAGCGATGATGATGTTAAATTTTGATTTGATGATGCACTATGCGGATGTTTATGTTTTATGTTATGCTTTTGATTAGCATAGTTGTTAATATGGATATATGCTTATATGTGGATTAACGATGCTTTTCTTTCGTCAATCTTGATGTGACTGTATATGTGAAGGGGACGAGATTACATCACTCGCATGCGAGCGCCTTGTGATTCCGTGATTTCTCTTCACGGTGTGACTATTATGTTTTATCCATGTACGACATTCGTTTTGATTACAGGATTGTAGGTACATGACATCGTCTCCACTTGGTTTCACAGGTCTGAGTGTGTCCATATCACAACGGTTTTGTTGATTGAGAGATAGTAACAGGGTTCCCTTGTCAAACCACAACCCTGTCATAGTGTGTCGTTAGTTTGTGTCTGGTTTGTTGTTGGGTCATGTCGTCTTTGATGTTTTGATAATTTATTATTGGTGGAAATTATATGTGGGAATTAATATTTAAGTGGTGGTAATGTTAATTTATATATTTAGTTTAAAATTGTTATTTAATTTTATTCAGTTGGTAAGGTAATTTAATCCTCATGGTTAAATTTATGTTATTACGTAAATAAACTAATTAATTAAATTTATTATGTTGAGTAAATAAATAAATAAATTAAACCTATGTTATTGATTAAATAAATTAAATAGTTAAAGTTGTTTTGAAAAATGCATAAATTAAAAGATTTAAATTTATTTGAAATGGAATTTTGTTTTAAATCATTTAGAAGGAAAAATATTTTAAAAATACATAAGAGGGAAATAACTATGGTGGTTGATGGGATATTTTGAAAATTTGACTAAAATGGAGGAAAATTAATTGGAGCTATTTTCTTTTTTTGGAAAAATTTGTTGTTAAATGAAAATAAAATTGGCTTTGTAAATATACATTTTTGGGTCTACAAGTGGGGAATTTGAAGGAGGATATGAAATTTTGGATTTGGCAAGGAAGCACAACATCAAATTGTATTTTTCAGACTTCAGAACACAGATTCTTTATTGCTTTATTGTTTAGAAGTTTTGGATTTTAAATTTTGAAAGCTTGCTGTGATTTTTTTGAAAACCTTGTCTGTAAACAAAATTGAAAACCTCTGTTGAAAAGTATGGAAAAATTTAGATCCCTATACGGAAGCAAACTCTTACAATAGAAAAATTGGGAGAGAAAATAAAAGGAAAACGTATAAATTTTGTGTTTGGATTTAAGTTCATTTTTCCAATACAATTTAGAAATTGAAATTGAAAATTTGTGTTTGAAAATTCTTTTGCTGTAGTTATTTCTGTAGAAAATTTTCCCAATTTGACTGTAAAATGGAAATATATATATATATATATATCTTGTTTATGCTGGAAAATTTTGTGTAAAAAAAAGAAAAATTGACTTGGAAAACCCCTGTAGAATTTGCCGTACGACGAAACTGGGAGAAATGATTTAAAAAAAATAAAATAAATTTTAATGATTTTGGCTGGGGGCTCTACCCCCACAGCCGCCCCCATGGGGAGGCCGCTGGGGAGGCAACACCACTGCCTTAGCTGTGCTTCCCACCACAACCGCCCCCATAGGGGGAGGCTGTGTGGGAGCCGCCCACAACAGGCCCCAACAGGGTTGACTTGCATCCCCTGTTTTTTTTATGGGGTTTGTTTTTTTATAAAATTTCATTTTATTATATTATATACATATATATATATATATATATATATATATATATATATATTATATAATATTTTATATTTTATATATATTATATTTCTTTATTATTATTTAATGTATATTATATATATAATATATATACTATATATTTTAAATAATTGGATTTGAATTAAATAATTTAGAATTTAAATTGATTTTTATAATTATATATTTAAATGATATTTATATGTTTAAACATATATTTATATTTAAATATAATTATTTTATTATAATAGATGCAAAAGTTGATTTTATAATAAAATGATTTTATTTAAAAAAAAAATGATTCTTATTATTAGTTGTAATTGAGAAAATTTGAAGTAAAGTAATTGGTTTAGTTCCTTGTTTAAATTGTGAATAGAATTAAACAATTAGGTTTTTGAATTCTTTAATGTTGCAAATGTAATTTTATTTACTTTGGATATTTGCAAACGATGTATTATTGAATTATTTGGATTTAGGAAATCCTAAAGTTAGATTAATATGTTGCCTGAAATTGTTTTTTTTAAGTTGTGTTTTCTCTCATTCTCGTTGTTGGGAAAATTGAGTTATTTGTTTATGTAAGACTTCTAGATATGTTTCCTTGAGAGGGGGATTGCAACTTATGTTGATTTAGCTTTGAAATAACTTGGGTAGTGCACGTGGTATTTTATCAAGTATGGTCACCTGGTTCTATGAACAGGTTGTGTTGTACATTGTTATTAAGTTGGTATTTGTAATTGGTTATGTGCACCTGGTTTACCCAATGTTAGTGGAATTGATTCCTTAGGTTGTCAGCAGAAGAGTGGCTCTTTGTGGGGGTTTGACACACAAAGGGGTGCCAGGGTAATTCACTTAGGGTTTAATCAAGTGATAACTTATAAAGGAATTAATGGAAAAAAAAGCCTTTCAAACTAATTAAGATAATGAATGCCTCTCTCATGACTCATGTACTTGTTAAGGCTTGAGATGAGACGAGAAGCATAGTTTGTATGGGGGTTTGACAACTGGTAGAGGCAAGCCAGGGTAACCCAGGATGGGGGTCCAATAGCCTAGGAAGGCTGAGCCAGGGTAACTCATAACAAATTATGTGTGACACTCTTTCTATGACAACTGTTAGTCAGTTTGTTGTACTGTGTAGTTGATCATTGTTATCTGGAAGCATTGTAATCATTTTTGTTAGTATTGTACTTGTGTAGTTTAATATTGTTTTTTCCTATGTCTAGAGGTTGTAGGTTTTGCCTAGGAAGCTCTTCTACTATCTCCTAGCATAGGGGTTGGTCCTTCAGGTACCGCATGGTTGGGTGGAACGTGCACCTTACACCGTTGGGTCCCCAGTTCTTGTTCATGATGACGAGTACTTCATGATTGGAAAGCTCGTGTATACTAGTGAATTTGTAATTCTATCATGTTCTCACTTGTATCTGTTGGATACCTTGTAATTTGTAATTGTATCACTCAATTGTATTCAAGGAGAATCTTTGTAATTTGTAATTGTAACAATGAGAGTTGTAATTGTAATATTGAATGGATGCAATGTATGAATGGATCATTATTGTACTTTATATTTTATGTGATGTATTTTAATGTTAATAAATGTATGATCTTTAATTCATGAGAAATAATATTATGTTATGTTAGTAACTTTTGTTAGTAATGGGTATTTTAAGTAAATGTCATCACGTACCTTAGAGAATGTATGTATAAGTGTAGTTTACTTTACTTGTTTAATTACACTTTAAAAAAAATTTGTTCGCTTCTATTATGTGTGTGACATTCTCTAGGGTTTTGTGGCGGGCGTTACACTATGCCTAGAAGGGCTCTCTTTTAAGAACAACTTTCGCCCACGTGCTTTTAAGTACCTTTTAAGTTCATTACCGATGACTCATCGCCCATCGCGTGTTGTGATTTCACCGCTAGGGAGTAATTAGCGACAAGCGATGCTCCATCCTTTTTACCTTCCTCGAGGTCTATTGCTGATCACCGGTTTCAATCTCACTGCCGAATGTGAACCCGTAATGAGTGATGTAGTTAATTTCTTAACCCATCATTGGCTTTTAGTCTATCACTGGTTATCTCAAGTTATTCAAGGAAGAACCCATGACCACTGATGGTTGGGTTTTCTTTCTCATCACGCGAGTTCAGTTTATCACCAGTTGAAGCTACTTCATAAAGGAAGAACTCGCGATGAGCGATGTAAGGAAAGGATCTCCAATCAAGATCTTCCAATGATCAAATTGGCGGCTAGTGTCTCATCACTGGCTTTGAAGCTATCGCTCGATGGAGTTCCAAAATGGAATGTGAACCCATGACGGGTGATGTGTTGCAAGATGTGGATAGGATTTTCCCACGATCATCAGGATTGACGGTGGACAGTTTGAGGACGATGGAGTAAGGATGCATATGAGTGCGTGGCAACTTTAAAGCACCTCCTCGCTATTTCTAAGTACGATGAATAAAGCAAGTGGCGATTCTTAATATGCCTCATTGATCGAGTTTTAAATCCAAGGCAATCAACGACTATGATGCGACATGCAGTAATTTAGCTTTTGCTCACGTGAGCGAGCCATGATGGCCATTAATTGGGAGTAACTTCAAATTCCTCTATTTAATGAGGACTTTCTACATCCTGTTAAATCATTTTTAAATTACCATGACATAGAGTTGCTACGGGTACTGGAGAAGTAATTTTTGAGTTTGTAACGAGGTAGTGCAAAGGTGGCTGCATGGTATTTCTTGGTCTATAAGTGTGAGTGCACTTATTGCATTTCTGTTATGGTTTGCTTGTTTTCTACATCTGGTATTCGTGGTGGTTTCCATTGCTTATATGAGAAGATTATTCTAGGAATTGTGGTTTATATCCTTTTGCATAATTGGCTCTGGCTGTTATTATTCCCTGAGAAGATGAGTGAGCTGAATAATCCTGTTGCACAAGTCTAGAGGTCTAGGAGATTGAGCATGTAGGAGTTGGTTGCATATGTACCTGAAGTTAAACCTATCTCGGCAGAGGTGCCAATTGTTCCTAAAGGAAAGAGGAGTGTATGTAAGAGAAGTGAGAAGGTTGCTGTTAGAAGCACCTATGCCTTGAGGAGTCGAATTGTGTCACAAGAACTAGTCAGAGATGATGAGAAGGGGCTTGTGTTTGCAAAAGAATTAACGAGGTTTGGTGCGGGCCCTAGGGTTTGCTTGAAGAAGTTTGCTACTCCTATTTTAATTTTTGATGATTCTTCAAGCGAAGAGGGAGGAGATGGCCCTGGCCTTGACCAATGACCTATTTCTCTTGTGCCATATAGTGATTTGATGATGATATTATCATTGCAACTCCACTCTCTGTAAGGCAGCCCAGTGAGGGTGTCTACTCGGTGGATGACGAGGCTAGGTAACACCCGTGTCCTCCTCTAATGGTGTTTGGTTTTTGGGTGCTGTGATGATTGGAATCCCAGGTGGCTAGTTTGTGGGCTTGTGCTATTGATGGCAATGGTGGTTACTTCGACATTGGTGAATGTGCCAATTTTGGTGACGCCTTTTGGAAGGCTTGCGTGGCATCTTCGACAAATGGCCTAGCGTTTTGTTTATCTTTTTTCTTTCCCGTGGAAATGGAATGATTGAAGGTATAACGGTTCGGGAATCAACCCCAATGAAATGAATTGTCAAATTATCATGAAATGTAATTATATTTGAGTTGGATGCTTGTTGCTCCCTTGCACTATAAAAGGTATTTCATGGTTCAAATGTGGTGTTTTGAAAATTTTGAGTCTAGTATGTTTTAGGTACATTCTAAAGTGTAGAAATCAAGTGTAAATGTAGAATTCTTGATGAATCTACTTGAAAATCGTCTTGGGTATAGGTTATATATGTAACAGTCTTAAATGGTTTTACTTAGATACTGATATTGAAACAAATATAAATTCTAAAACATATACTCTCCTTTTGTATACTTTTACAGATCATAAATGAAATCATCAAAGATATTTTCATTTTTCATCAATGGTGCAATTAAATGTATGGCTTTATTTCTTTGTTGTAACTCAAAGGGTTAATTAAAATGCTTGAGAAAAGTCATGGGTTTGTGAGAATTTACAAGGATTTGATAAGAAGTGATGTTTTGGATAGTTTGAGTTTTTGTATTGCAAAGCATTATAGAGATAGTCCATATATGTCAGGAATCCAATAATTGATGTATTACTGGTTGTTTCTTATTTGACTCCATCTACCTAATTGATGAGGCACTAGCTTGTTTATCAGAAATTCATGCAACTAGCAAATAATGAGTATACCTAGCTGTGGATTTAAAATAAGAACAACATTTATTAAAACTTTTCCAATTCTGAAATGTAAGTTTGAAGTATGTCTGTATTCCTAGAAAATAAACATTTATTTACTCAAAGCCTTGCCAAATCTTTGGTGGATTTGGCATATTTTCCTTGAGTAGGAATGAATCTGTGTTGAAGTGTTCTTGAGGATTTGATATATCAGATGAACACAAGTAGGAATACCCTCCTTGGTCCCACAGAGCCTAAAGTGCAGGAGTAGAGACCTCAAAATTCTCTATTCATTGTGTTAGCCACTAGCTTGAGGCAATTCTTGAACATGGGGGTTGGCTACCTTTTAGAGAATTTCATGGCTTAACTGGAAAAAACACCAACAATATGCACATAAAAGTTGGGGGGAAATGTAGAGGATAAAATACACAATTTAGTTTTTCACTTTTATATTTTATGCCACTTCACATGGATGTGTCTAAAGAATGATTCTAATGCACATTTTGGATCTTTTTAAACACACATTGACCCTAAACCTAAACCCAAGCATCATTATATTATGCCAAATTCATCTTAGACCAGCTCTGATCCAATTTCTAGAGTTTTGACCATTTGGACTATATCACATTTATGTTTACACTCTTTGGATGGGATTGTGGGTACAATCTTGCCCTTATATTAAAAAATTCCCACTTTCCAAGGTTGAAAATATTAAGATATGATCATTACTCAATTGGTGTGGTTGTCAAAAAGTTCCATTGTGTCTAGGGTTGTGTATGCCATCATTCTAGGATGCTTTTTAGGATCAAATAATTGTACAAAAGCACCTCTTCTCATAGGAGTTAATTTGCATGTCTTAATTAACATTAGGCTCAAATTACATCAATTCTTGTTGCCATTAAACATAATAATTCAATAATTTTGACATCTATCACTTTTCTTTTGTCCATATCTCAATAATTGTTAGCAATATATTCAATTTGCATTTGAATCAACTAGCATCAAACATTTATCATTGGCTCCTTTTATCTATCTTCCACTATATTGTCAATACAAATGAGGGGCCTAACAAGTGACAAGAAAGATGCATTTTCCTCTTTTATACATGGTAGACTCTTAGTGGTGCTCTTTGACACCAAGTCATTTAGTTGAAATAAATATAGACTAGGCAAATATTTTTGTAGGTGCTAAAGATAAAATTGATAGTGGAAAAAACTGTACCACTAAAGCCAATCACACAAGGACTAAATTATGGGTGCTATCATGTTCAAGGCTCTTGAAAGCTTAGATTCCATTTATAACGTCTTTGATATTAATTTAGTTTAAGAGCTTAGTTATCAACTCCTTGTCATAATATAGCAACAACCAAATTCAACATGACACTCCAAATTCTAAGTATGCTCTAATCTCACTCTCGCTTATCATTTCTATTTATTTGTCTTTAATATCTCAAATGTTAAGTAATAAATTAATTTAAAGTCTAAAATGTTAATTAATCTATTATTTTCATATTAGTTCATAAAATTAATGTAGGATGAGCTTTAAATTTTAAAAATTAAATAAAAATAATAGTTAAAAATATTTAATTAATATTAGTACTATAATGACACTAAATTCATAACTTAAGAAGCACTTAAACTTGGACATAGAATAAATAACCCCAAACATAATTATATAAATAAAAAAAATCAATTTTAATATAAATTTTCTAATATCAAACTAATCATTTCAACTTCTAATTTGTATTGAAAATTTTAACCTAGAATTTAATATATATTTATAAATATCACAACTCTCTATTCAATCTTAAAAATTAAATTAATTGTATTGTTATTGAATTATTATAAGAAGCTATTTTTTTACTTTTGAAGTACCTCATTTTAAGATTGTTATTGATAACACTCTTTTCAATGATCTCTTAGAAATTGAAGTGATAAACAAAGCTATTAAAGTGAAGTGCAAAATATGCCCCAAAAAAGACATCTCAATACATAGACACATGGTCATAAAGCGAGAGATCCTGTAATAGATGATATATCCACACAAAGAGTAGATAGGGCCAAGGGAAATCAAGTTTTCACATAGCCTCGAGACACCACAACATTATTTTTCACCATATCAACTTGAGGGTCAGGTTCCATGTACTCTAGCTTAGTTGTTTGTTCACCACCTTCTAAAATGTATGTACTCAAACTAAAATTCGAGCACATGTGAAGAAAGGGGATTGGTGAAAGGGGTCACCAAGTGGTAAAAATAGAGAGCAATCCTTATATCCAACATGTACAATTAAGAAATTCAAGTTCTCCATATGCTCCATCAAGATACTTGGAATAATAATCAAGGTGACCACCATCTCAAACATGAATTCTCTCATCCTTAATCATGCCAATGCATAAAATATAATATCCCATGCAAGGAGATTCCACACTAATTGTCACATAGAAGCATAAGCCCTGCACAAATTGATATCCAAACACAAACACTAAATCTAGTGGTAAAAAATATGCACTAGTAGTTATCAAGAAATAATCACCAGAGCTGAAATAACAACCACAACTAGTTGCCAACACATACAACTAACCATACCTTAAAACTAAGGTATATACACCATAATAGGAAAACTTCATGCCATCAACATATCCAAGCCATAAAATGCAATCACAAGCTCCATTTATAAAGCTTATTCATGTAGAACATACACATCCAAAAACTCCCACTACATGGGTAATGTCGAGTCTAAAAATTACCAAGGCATCCAAAGATCTACCAATGACATCATATAGGTGGTGTAACCAATATCATGTAGTACCAAGGATGTAACGCCCGACGTACAAACCCCAGAGAACTAAAAAGGCAAATATATATATATTTTTTAAAACAATTAAATTAAACTTACAATACATTAATCATAATCACATAACATATTACATCGCATTATCACACTTAGTTCTCTAGGGCACGCGAGGTTACATTGCAACCACAAAACAGAAATAAAAGCTAATGATAAACCATGCAACCAATTATAATATAATAACCATGAATAATTGTACATCCATGAACCAAGAGCAAGTATATTAAGATACCACATAATACAAACATATGAATCTCATCAAATAATATTACATAGAATCCTAACTATTACATCAATGTTATAATGTTACATTACAATCTTTTGATATAATAATTACAATGAATTTCCCAACCAAGTGGGATGATACAATTTACAATGAATTTTAAATAACAAAGTGAGCACTGGTACAACTCCAACTGCGGAAATGCTGCGAACAAAGGATGCTAATGGGGAACCCAACGGGTGCGGAGCACGTTCCACCCAACCATGTGAATTATAGATAACTCACCCCCCCGTGCTCAGAGGTGACAATGAAGTTAACTCGACCATGATTTCCTAACCGACTCCATGACAACAAGGTACATACTCAAATACAAACTCAGAGAATACAATTAAATCAAGCAATGACAATAACAAGTCACCAAAGTACGTTCATAAACACTTGCACGAGAATCTGAATCAACAATAGAAGTACAAAACTAAGGAAACTAATACAACATCCAAAATCCAAAATACATTTCCAGAGGCAAGAGGCAACAAGGCAAACAAGAAGTCTGGTGGAGAGTGTCATCGCACAGCTCTCATGGGATCTCCTGGCTCTTCCTCCAACTTGAGGTGCCGATACCCATCTATGGATCTCCTGGCTCTTCCTCCTACTTGAGGCGCCGACACCATAGGGTAGCTCATGCGGAGCCAATAACCTCTCATGAAGATGAGATTATGACTTTGCCGACCATGGCCTTCTCAATCTATCATTAGTCTAAGATAGCCCTAATGCATAGATGAGGAATCCAGTTTTTAATTATCTTGAGTGTTTTACTACCCATCCCCCTAATTCTATTTTTAGGTTATCACTTGTTAACTACTCTTACGTGGGTTCTCCAGTGCACTTCCTCTTAACCGAGGCGCTGACCCCCACGAAGAGCCACTCTCCCTAAGACCCCAAACAAAAAATTGAAAAAAGACAAGGGTTGAACCCCAACAAATAAGCATGATACCAAAACTAGAAAAAGCGAGGCATTAACCCTCTTGCAACAACTCAAAACCAAAAAGTCTCAACAACCATTCAACCCTTCCAACATGAACCATAAGTTTTCAACTCCAAAGAGAAATTCAAAACGAGAATAGCATCCAAAAATAAACAAGCCTCTGGAACAAGGTTTCAAGTCAATAACTGGGTTCCCACATCGACATTAAAGCCAACACAATAACATAATGCATCAACACATAATTTGATGATCTCAAAACACCATATCAACTTTACTCAAAGCAGTTAAGACAAGAAGCACTACAATTTTCTCAAGATCAATTATTAAATTCGTAAAAACAAAGAATAATTCGTATATGTAAATAGTACATTAAATTTTTATTATAATAAAATTATTACATTTTATTTCCAAGGACAATTACAGTCCTATTAAAGGAAA
This sequence comes from Sequoia sempervirens, assembly GCA_007258455.2. Taxonomy (NCBI): domain Eukaryota; kingdom Viridiplantae; phylum Streptophyta; class Pinopsida; order Cupressales; family Cupressaceae; genus Sequoia; species Sequoia sempervirens. The sequence goes on along the minus strand of VDFB02281492.1, from coordinate 453,462,560 downwards.
CCATTTAATTTTACAATCTATTCACATATGTAATAGAATACATAATAATTTATCTTATATTATATATATATAAATAAACTTACCTCTATATATATATACATCAATTTTCATAAATTAAATTTAAACTAAAATAAATAAATAGAAACAGATTATATAAATGTTTCATTTTTTTTGTAATTTAAATTTAAACCAAAAAAAAATGTAAAATAAAAATGAAAAAAAAACAAACCAGATTTCCTAGGCTGCCGTTGTAGTCCTTGCAAGGACTGCCTACAGCAGTCCCTGCAGGGACTGCACACAGTAGTCCTAGGGACTGCTGTGCACGACAGCCAAGGCTGCCGCACACAACAGTCTTTAAGACTGCTGTGCGGCAGTTGCATACCACACCAGGGTATGGGGGTACAGCCAGTCCGTTCCCCAAACCCTTTATGAATTTTTTTATTTTTATATATTTTTTAATATATGTAATTTTTAAGATAACATTTTTATTTTGTATTAAATGTAAATTCCATCCTTAGCAGGTACAGACGCCGACCCAATTCGGCTCTGAAATAATTAAAAAAAAAAAAAAACAGTTTCAGAAATTATAATTCAATTGGATGTATATAGACTTTAATCAAAATTTCATTTAATAAGAATATATTCATATTTGTATATCCAATAACAAACAGGGCATAAAATTTTCAGAGAAGAAATGAAATTTCTTCAACAATACACAGAGATATCCATGATTTTTAATTAAATACTATTTTATTCAAATCTAAAATCCATTTTCTTGTAAAAGAGAGGATTATTAATTTAATTCCCAAACCATTTCAAAACCCAGATTTTTATGACAACAACATATTTTTCTCCAATTATTTCAAAACCCAGATTTTTAAGACAACAACAGATTTTTCCCCAATCATTTCAAAACCCAGATTTTTAAGACAACAACAGATTTTTCCCCAAACTATTTAATAATCTAGATTTTTTTAAATTAATTGATAACCCTGATTTTTCCCTGTTTTATTTGAAACTCAGATTTTTCCCTATTTTGTTTGAAACCCAGATTTTTCCCTGTTTTATTTAAAACTCAGATTTTTCCCTATTTTGTTTGAAACCCAGATTTTTCCCTATTTAATTGAAACCCAGATTTCTCTCAAGTTTATTGAAAACCAAATTTTTTTCTAATTTGTTTGAAAACCCAGAACAATATGATTTTAATTGAAATTTTAAACAAGTAAAGAAAAAGGGATTTTATTGGAACATGGACTCTTGCTTGTTGAAATGTGATGAAGTTCTTGCTCCAACCAGCCCTTCGAATAGCTTTCGCTCCTTTCCTCAATACTTCGTTTCCAGCTTCTTCTTCTTCTTCCTCTGTTTTTTTCTTGATAGATTCTCCACACAAAACCTTCCCTGCACAATCTCTCTCTTTTCAAAAATAAAAATTCTGTATACTACCACAAATTTTCCAACAAAAGAAGAATCCCCCAATTCATTTTCAAAACCTCACTGTATTTCACTCTCCTCCATGCAACCCAACCAACATTTTCTATTATCAGCATTGCATTTTCTGCCACCCATCATGATTTCCCTTTTGTCCTTATTATTTATTTATTTTTATAAAAACTCCATTTTTCTAGCCTTACTTGCTCATGCACAAAATTTAAATTTAATTATTTTATTATTATCTTCAACCCGGTAATTTATTTACATTGACAATACACCATTTAATATTTAATAAAATACATGACTTTTCAATAAATAAATATTTAAATATTTAAGTACAATTTAATCTAATACTTTAATCAACAAATTTTAAATTAAAAAACACCACAACATATAAAATACCAACATTAATTATATACAACATAACACAACCACAACCACAAATCATGACAACTACAGAACATACAATACCATACAACAAGGCGGTCTGACATCATGGAACGAGAAAACTTCATTGTCACCTCTGTTTCAACTTTATACCGTTGGGTTATTTGTGCTCGCTCTGTCCTACCGAAGTAGGTGGAATCGAGACTATGTACCTGTAATTCCTGCATACAAACGAAGTCGTGTACATGTGCATATATATATAAAATCAAAGCATTGTATTGTGAGAAGGAATCGCAGCGTAACAGAGCACTCGCAATGAGTGATGCTACACTATCCTTCATCACATCTATCCTAACAAGTTATAATATGATTGATAAAAAATAACATTTCTAAACTAACAATTCATCTCATGACATAATCTATTAAATCACATCATAATATAAATATGAAAATCAACTAACATCACCAACCACAATGTCATATGAAATAATCATGTCTACAAAAGGAGTAACAGCATCATCAAATGTCCAACTAACCAATCACACAAAACAATATCATCATAGTATCAATGTATCAAATCAAAGCATAAACTAATGAGTCCAACTAGCAACTAGGAGGGTTATTACAAAGGAACATCTACAAAGATATGCACAACTTGCAAATAAATCTGCTAGAATACAACTCTCACCACTAGTCTCCATAACTCTCCCAAGTTCTCCATGCTCAAAAAAATAAAGAGATCAAGGATTATCCATGTTGTCACCAAAGAATAATGAAGAACAATAACACATAACCAAAAACTTAGCGATTATCATAGCTCCACACAAACCTCAGCTCTAATGTCATATGAACATGAACATCTAGGAAGAAGAACAAGATCAAAAATAAAACTTGCAAATCAGAGCATATAACACATCCTTCTACAAACGCTTCTAAATGCTCAAGTTATGATAAATATGATCTCCTTCATCAAACCCCATAGATAAAATAATTTTCCACATCTAACCATTACTAAGATGTAAGCCTCTCAAACCAAATGAAAATCAAAACAAATAATCTATTCCCAAACCAAAGGAATAAGCCCAATACATCCTCTACACTCTTCAAATAAGCTCAAAAATAACTCTCACAAGAAGACAAAGGAACAAACAACTCATGCCAAACAATCCTCAAATAATCCTTTTAGAACCAACATGATAGCTCAATCCTCATATCCATGAAAAGTTAAAGCATGAAACAAAATGCATCTAAAAAATAAGGTGGACAATACCTTTCAAATGATTTATTGCTAAGAGGACCAAGAGTGGGGAATGAGAATGCTCCTCCAAGATAACCAAGTCATCATGATGCTCTCCAAGAATAATTTCCTTGATAGTCCATGTTGAACTCATGTCCAACCCAAGTGTCTAGGCTCCTTAGTCTTTCAACTGAAACCTCATCAAAGAGTGACCATCACAACACATGATCTCAAAAAATAAGAGATCTTCTAGCCTCATCCAAAACTGAAATATGTGTACGATTGATTGTCTCATACCAACTAAAATCCAATGCCACACCGCAATAAACAAAATCTCATAGGAAAATGATCATACCACTCATCAATCAAATTATCCCAAATCACCACCAAAGCTCTAATTTTGAGAATCATAAACTCTCCATAATGTCATGATCTACATCTCTTAAAAAAGAATAGGAGCACATGCATCATGGAAACACTTTAATCGATAATCAAGAGTACATCATGACATAATAATATACCATTCTATAAGCAAGGATCACATGTGAAACTGACAAATCATAACCAAGATCTCATCCAAAGACTTAGAGAGTCCTCCATGGTACCAAGATGCCAACATCTCCAAATCACATGAAGATAACCATCTCTCGTCAATAGAACCCAAGATATTAATGAAATATCATTGCATATAAGAAACAAGATCAAAATACACCTCCATGGCACCAACAACCACTATAAAAGATGATTTATCATCAAATGATGAATCCACATTATTGCCAAAATATCCTATTGAATTGCAATACTAATTTACACATGGAATCATGATAAACATCTCCTAACTGAAGATCATCCATGCCCCCAACATAATCAAATAAATCAAATGAGAGATCCCAACAAGTAAAGTAAAACCATAATTTATAAATAAGATATAACACCACCAAAATATCACTATTAAAAGCTTCCACTAAATCATGTAAGTAGCCTATCCCTAACATCATGATAACCATCTCTTAAATGAAGATCATCAATGACTCATATAATCAAAGAACTCAACTACAACAGTCGAAGCTCCCAAAGGGTAAAGTAAAACTACGATCTTTAAACTAGAAGATACACCACCATAAACAATTAGGATTTAGTCCCACACTACAAAAATGTACCTACATAAACAATCATGTTGTGCCAAATTCCAAAAGGTATAAGGAACTTCTATGACACCATGATCACCACCAAATGTACCAACATCAAATTCCTGCCAAGTATCACATGATTGCATCATATAGTATAAAATAACAAGTCCCACAACACAACTATATCAAGTAATACCATCTCTCCACCTCTTAATGAAAATAAAACCATTGAAACATTTGTCCAAACTAGGCCAATAATTAAAATCTGAATTCACACTAAAATATCTATGGGTATATACAATTGACATCTAAGTTATATATGCAACATGTAAGTATTGACAACCTATAATACTACACAATTCGTATATTTCACAATGCAATATATAAATTCAATGATACATTGGCAGTTCTATGTCAAATAAGGATAATTAGAGATATTCATGAATTTTTCAAAGACTTGAACACCACATCATCTCAAAATTTGATTTGTCACTAACTCACAAAGTACCATAGTCAAAGGAACCAATAAACAACTCAAACATAAATACAAGTGAAAAACCATAGAAAACATCTCCAAACCTTATCCACTACGTAGTTTTTAGAACAAGCTTTCCATCAACTATAAAAAGTCCAAAATTAGACACCATATGCACAAGATATGACCTCTCCAAGCTTAAAAAATAAACTTGACTTCCAATTGGATTTTTCTATCAAAAACATCAAAATCTAGAAGAGCCACTGATACCACAACATAGTGCTCAAAAACAGCTTTTTTTTCGACTATAAAGAGTAAAAAAATTGATTGTCAGGGTGAAATTTATGCCTTACGAAAAAATATGCCTTTATGCAAAATCAAAACATAATTGACATCTCTCTAGTGGTTGGCGGGTGGTGAACTAGTGGTTTTTGGGTGGACAACTAGTGATGGTAGCTCCTTGATGGCTTCTCCTAAGCAACACCACTTAGTGGGTGACATTGGGGTTAGCCCCCATGGCCTGGTTGTGACTAGGGGTTGGTGCCACAACAACAGGTACCTTTCCCAACTCAAGCTGACATCACCAATCAAATTTTTAATTTTAAAAACTATAGATTTTTTTTTTCTATTAATGACTTGCAAACTTGATTGTACCTATGAAAGTCAACAATATGGCCATACAAACTATGCAACTGAACATAGTACATGTTTTTTGTGTATTTTTTCTTTGACCCTAAAAATGGGTCAATTTTTTTTGTCACCAAATATAAGAGTGCCATATATGAAAATGGGTTTTTTTGGGCTTTCTAGGCTCAATGGTAAGATCTATTCTTTCCCAAGAGGTCTCTTGTAACAACTCACCTTAAAAACCCTCATAAAAAGAGCCCAAATAAAAAACCCACATGAAAAATCTCCATCAAGCCCTAGATTTGCAACAACCCAAGTTTACAAACACATATGTGACCTTGAAAATGCCTTCATTATTTTCTCATAAGGTCATGAATTCAACTATCTAATAAAAAATACTCTTTCTAAGGGTTAACAATAATAGAGAGTTCTCCTCCCACAACTTGGCAGTTCTAAGCTTTAATACTAGATGAAAGGAAATTTGTAGCCATATAGGAATATTTCCACATAAATCTATTAGAGAAAATCAAGAAAAGGAGTATTCAAAATCTATATGCAAAAGAATACACAAACATACCATCAAGATGACATAGGATACAAGGCCCTCAAGAGGGAAAAATCCAACCTCCAAATGCATCCATACTTAATGTATTATCTCATGAATAAAAATTACAATACATTTCTAGAGCTCCATGAATACCTCTAAAGTATCAAGCTCTCTACATGTAGTCCATGTGAACAAAAAAAGGAGAATCATGTAAGCACACATCCCAATCCATTCTACATCTCCTTGCATGTGCAACTTATAAGAGATGCTCAAAACTAGTCAACAAGCCAACCTCAACTACTCACGTGCTTTCTTTTATAGAAATAATCTTTCACAAAACCACCAAGTGAAATAACATAGACCATGTGACTAATACCATGCACTCACAAAACTATTTCCCCCCTCATTTACTTTTTAGTACTAAATTTTTTTAATATTAAATGTTTTCATAATGTACAAACCCATATTAAATAATTATTTCAATATTACATACAACACTTAAAGTAGCCCCGAGAATGTCTAACCCATGTGATACACACATCCCTAGATCCCCTAGGTGTAAAAATAATATTAATTTTACATTATAACATTATTTAAGGTGAATAACACACGTTTTCCAAAACTTGACACAATTTTGTCCTGCATTGAGATAGGCCTTTGATACTTGTAAAAAGGTTCTCCTAATGTAAATTTATTTAAGGAAAACAAGGTGGTGCAAGGGAATTTCTATATCAAAGGGAAGGATGATCAACTTCCTTGTTAGTATATAAACCCTTTGATTGATTCGATAGAGATCTAAATAGAGAAATAATAAAGCTGTTGGATGTTGATGTGGATAGGGAAAGATCTGATAGTTGGGCTTGTAAATGATTGATATGAAAATATTTTCCTAATTGTCATTTAATTATGTGTAATTGTCTCATTATAATGACCTAGGATGATGCCTTTAAATACAATCCCTAGACTCATAATTCAAAACCTTATGTGTGTTGGTCAAGGGGTAATAGTCACATTCTAAAAGTGATTAGTGAAAAAATTAGTTGACTTCATTGGAGAAGTGAAACAAAAATCAAAAGATACATAAAGTAGGGTGCAAGTATCAAAAATTAGGAATTTGGTGAAAAATGAAATATTCTAGGCCTTTGTGTGAAAGTGTCAATTTCACTAGGTGATGATTTTAAATTATTGGGGTTGTTTCATACGAAAATGGTAGGTTTGTAACAAGTTTTGAAATGGCTAGTAACATGTAATAACACATCAAATCCCCATTTCTTTTAGTTTTTAATGACTTTTGATATCCTTGCTAGTAATCTACATCTCTAATTAACAATTGTAAATACCCCTAGGATAGAAGGATTGGGGTTGAGTTGAAGTGAATTCTAGAAAATTTCATATAGATTCAATCAGCCATCATAAACAAAGAGCATGATTTAAATTTTGTAACAAGTAGTTTTTGTACTTATATTAGGGATTGATCTAAGTTAATTTTAAGCTAATTGTGCACCCAAGAGGCCTAAGACTACATCATATTTAAGATAGTGGATAACAATTGTTTTTCCACCTTTGTTGGATTTTTCTCACAAAAATTGGGTTCCACAAAATAAATCTTCGTGCATTATAATTTTAAATTTTTTTTGCTCTAAATTTATTTTGAGTTCATCATTATTTGTTTTCTAAGAAAGTGTAGTTCATCACCTTCATTAAGATTTATATGTGATGAATTATTATAAGGCATACATTTCTCTAGTTAATCGATGAAGTTTGGCATCTAAGAAAGTTCTTTACTTTGGAAGTATTATGAGTGATTCCATAGGTTTATGGCCACAACAATAAAAAGTGGAAAAGGTTTGTTGCTTTTGAAAAGAGACATTGAATTCCATATTTGGAAAAAATAATTATGAAGCATAGAAAGAGATGTTTAAATCCTTGATGAAGAAGCAAATTTACTCTAGATAGAAGATGATTTTGGAAGTATATATTAGTTAATAGAAACAATTAGTTGGATCCTAGAAGTTCACATGGAATAGTTGTGATACTTGGAAGATGTTAAAAGCAAGGGGAAGTCTACCCCATAGAAGAAAAGTAGCAAAGCTATGGTGAATCAAGTCTACCAAGAATACCTCAAATTGAGATTGAGACAAATATTAAGATTCCCCCATTCAAAAATATGTATATGTGGAGAAGCTTGGCTAATAGTTGGCACAATTTTAGGTATATTTTAGTATGCATACTCTTAGTTTGGAATAAAATACTTCCTTTGTAGATGGAGAATGGAAAATCATGCTTTAAATTAGTTGAAAGCCTCTTGTATTCTATATCTTTAAGAAAATAAGCTCCTATTAATTTATGGGATCCATTTAAGAAATTTATCCAGAATTAATTTAACCCCATATGTCAAAGAGGGAAAATGTATGGAGTGACAATTTTTTGACATAAACAAAAATACAAGAGTGAAATAGTATGCTAGAGCAAGAAGTTTCAATTTAATGTCCACAACCAAAATAGTATTAAAGTATTCCTAGATCTAAAATACCCAAATAATTTTTAATTTCCAATTATAAAGTGTGCTGAAATTTGAAATACCCCCACTAACTAAAACTAGATTTTCACTCAAATCCACTTGAAAACTAGACATACACTATTAGCACACAAACACTTGATTTTTATGAAAATTGATTTTATAACCAAATAAAATCTATAGAAAACTATCTAAAACATACTTTAATCACTTTTTGATCATAAACATCCCACCTAGGCAAGATGAGAGCATGCAATGAGAAAAATGAATAAACTATGTAGATTTTAACACACCTACTACAATATGTTGAACACACTTGCACATATATGAGAATAAAATTGCATCAAACTAATGGATCTGATTTATTATGATGGAATTAATTTAAAAATATGTTATACAACATAAATTACATCAAAACTAATAAAAACAAGAAATCACAAACTAAATATATGCAAATTAGCTATTCCTTGCCTCACAAAAATTGCTAAAATCATCACAACTTTGTTCTTGTCAGCACAAATGCAATCTATGGATGAAATTTTCTCAAGAAATAAAATTAGTTTCATTCTTTTATGTCCAAGAGTCCTAGGGTTTCCATCTTGAAATATTATAGTTAAATAAAAGTGCCCAAATGATGAAAAAAATTAATAGATTGACAAAATATACAAACTAATGAGGCTACTTGACTTATATAAAATTTGTGGTTATAAATCTTAATTAATTAAAATAATTTTCAAATATTCCCTCTTAAAATGGCCCCATATAAATTTATCATAACTTCCTCTTACACATGACTATATTTGGCTTGTCAAGGATGCTCTTCTTACACCCAATTATAATTGTCATAAAATACTTCATAATGGAGATTCTCTTCACAAATTAACTCCTTGTTTAAATAAACAACCAATTGTAACTCCTCATTTATGATCTGTCATAAGGTTTATCATAACCCTACAAAAATAGTTGTCATAAAAGATGCTAAATGATTTGGGAGTTACATTATCCCATCCCCATGAATTCTTATACCACTCCCATGGAAAACACACAATATTAATAATATTTTATTAAATTTTTGCGCCTTTTATTGAAAATGAGAAATAATAATTTATTCAAGTCCAAATAATAAATTTTAATCAAATTTTATTTCTCTAATAGTTTATCCTTAGTACACAAGAAATATAGGAATAAGAATATTGTACAAACAATTAAAGTAATCAAATATAGGACATCACAAGTCCACCCTTCCAAAAAATTACCTACTCTCAAGTAAAGTAAATTTAGATACATTCTAAAATTCTTGATTCTTTCCAAGTGAAATCCTTTATAAGTAGGCTCCTTCAATGAATTATATATTTAGTGATGAATCTATTACTTTATCTTATAAATCTTGTGATAATGATGCCATTTGGTACTCATATGAGTAGTACTCTACTATATGTGAATATCACATAAATGCAAGCTAGTGCATTAGGAACACATAATGCCATGAATAGAAACAAACCAAGGGACATATATTGAGGGTGTTGTGGCAATATTATCCTGAGTGCAATTAATTAACCCATTTTGATTTTTAATTTGAAAAATATTCTCTAAAGTGTCCTTCAACCCACTTATTCATCATTTTTGTTCTTTCAATTGCTTGTGGCTAATAACTTGTGCTAGGAGTGAATTATGCACATGTCGAATGAAATATTTCTTAATTGAAAAATCTGGTATCTCTATCATTGAAAATATTTTTAGGAAACCTATATAGCCTAAACGACTCTTCTTTAAATTTAAAATAAATGAAAAAGAAACTGTATAATCATGTAACCTATCCAAAAAAATCTAAATAAAATCTTTATCATGTGCCTTGGAGAGACTCCTAATGAATCTGATGGACACACTTAAATCCAATATTGATGGAGAATAAGCAATAATTGCAAAAAATTATAAGAAATACATGCTCTTCTTCATTCTACTAGTAAGTGACATACTCCCTAATGTGTTTGAGATCCTCCTCCTCAAAGCTCCTCCATGAGAATATCTCTCTTATATGTCACAAACCTTATAGGATTTAGAGTGTCTCATCATGGGTGTATCATGCAAAGCTTTTAAAATCTTATGTTTCATCTTAGAATTAGGCACTTGAAATATTTTATCCTTATAAAAAATTGAGACCATTTGCTACCACATACTTTTCATCCTCCATATTTTCATCTTTGTATATACCATCATGATTTAAATCTTTCAATCATAATAAATGACCTAAATAAAATAAAGAGTCAACATTTTAAAAAAGACATCAACTATATTCTATTTTACCTTCATATATTATATATAAAAATCACACACTTAGAGTTTTCTTATCTATTTTTGTTGTAGATATTCAAAGTCATGATGACGCATGTGTAACTTCAATATGTTGTAGTCTAAGGGAGAGGGGATTATAGTGGGCCACCCTAACTTTGCACTTCTCAAAGTCCTGTGTGAAAATTTCAAATCACTCCCAAATTTGTAAAACTTATTTGGAAAGTGCCTTGGTTATAATTTCAAGGCCACATCATCAAATATGATGCCATATCAGCATGCTTTTTTTCAAGGTATCCAAAAAGGCCCAAAAAAAAAAGTGAGACCAATAGTAGGTCACTAAGTCATTTATTATTGGTGCGTTGATGTGGCATCACATGATTTGTCAATTTGTGTACTTTATGGATAAAAGTATTTTGCAATTGGATATTAAGTGTAAGTTTATTAGATATTAAGCCTACCTACTATGGGGCCCACTTAGGCCTACTTCTATACCCACCATTGGACCCCTAACCACTATGGGCCCCTTTCCCTTATCTCAATCACACATTTACCACAAACTAGGCGTTTTATGAGATTTTCCAAAACACATGATGAGAATCATCTTTTCATCTTACATAGGGAAACCAAATTTTTCTTAATTTCAACTTTCTACTCTCAATTTCTATGGAGTTTCTCCTTTGCATTGTAACCAATCCCTCCCTTTTCTGAAGCATCACATTATCTAACAAATAATTATGATAAATTTGAAATATTACATGAATTAAGTTGATTACCTTCTCAAGATTATCAAATTATTTTTGTGTCATATCATTTTGTATGCCTTGAGCACTATGACATGGTCCAAGTATAAAATATCTATGATACAATCTCACATGTAGATTCTCTTACAAAAAGAGCTTATTGCTTTAATATACTTAGAATTTTATTTATATGCTTCAAATCATCTTTCTAACTCTTCTTGTAAATAAAAATGCCATCAAAGAAAATCATTTTTAACTAATTATTATATATTTATTTATGCATGAATAGAAAGTAGTTAATGCATTTATCAAATCAATGGTAGGACCAAGAACTTGATGAGTCAAATAAGGAATTTGAGAGTTTTCTTGTGCACATATTACTTGAAAAAAAATATTTGATGGTGGCTTTGATCTTAAATCACTTTTTAAAAAGTAAGTTGCTCCATGTAACTCACCAATAGTCTCATTGATTCTTGGAATGGGGTATTTGATTATATTCTTATACATTTATCTATAATTGATGTACATCCTCATGTAGCCATATTCATTCTTCTTAAGGAACACTAATGAGGAAAATGAGATAGAGTTTTTCCCTATCTTAAGAAGCCCCTTAAGATATTTATCCTCTCTATATGTGCTTAGTTGGTGGTAAGGAGTTTTTTAAATATGCTTAGATCTTAGTTCCAACTCTATGACATTTTGAAATCCTCTATATGATAGCAATCCTGAAATAAAATTATTGAACACCATACGATATTGATTCAAAGGAGTTTGAATATCAAATTGACAACTATATTTCTCAATAGAAAATGAAATATGTGTATGACCTCTATTATATAGAAAATTTATACCCAAACAACCCATCCCTTGCAAGAAGTTATCTTGTTTGAAACAAATCATAGAGACCTATTAGAGACACTTCTTGGAAGCACCACATTTTTTCCCTTCAAATATAAATTTATTTCCCTATTTTGATGATTCTATAGAAACTCATAATAGAATGCAACCATTATATTCCTATAACCATTTTAGCTCTCATAACATATAATGCATTGTATGCATTATTATAACCCATGGTTAAATTAAATTTTTTGCTTATCCAAGTGCATGAAATGGTGATTCTATTAGCAACTATAAAATTGAATCCATAAAAAAATCAATCTTTGTGTCCCTCACAATATCTTCTATTTAGATATTTTTTATAAAACCAAGATCTCATGCCATCATATAATATAAATCTTAGACTTGGGATAAAGGATCTCTATGCCACTTTTTGCAAGACATAGCCTTCATATTAAATCACCACTATTAAAATTATTCTCATGATAAAGATAATATTGTAATGATATGGTATGAAATTGGTGCAAGAAATATTTAAATCTAGTATCTTCATTATCAGAAGGGCCATCAAATTATTTAACTTCTATTTATTTAGAGAAATTTAAAAGATTTGAAGCAACACTACCATTATTGTGACCCAAAATTTAAGAATGAAGATTAGTGGAACAAAAATCAACACTCTTCACAACTTTATGCTTTTCAACACATCTACTTTGTATTTAATCAATTTCATATAAAACTACTTGAACCTTTTCAAGGTTTAAAATTTCAATAGGTGTATTTTGAACACCATTAGAAGTCACTGCAATAATTGATTTTTTGGGACTAATCCTATCATGTCAAAATTTTCTTGAGTCCCTTTCCTTTTATGTGTCTAATCCTTTTTGAACCACTACTACTTATAATTGATCAGAAGAAATATTTACGTGGGCCTTTGTTTATAATTTTTCTTGGGTGTGGTTCTTTGTAGTTCCCTCTTGTGTTGGATATTATCAAAATATACAAAATTCTAAGTATGAGGGATTTGTGATTGAAATCCTAAGTGTTTTTTAATTTTTTATTAGAGTTGCAGAATTTTAGAGTTTCCCTTGATGCCATCCCTTTCCCCTCAGGCCTAACCTCTCGGTCCATCACCTTTAAAAGTTTCTAAGTCTTTCAAGTTAGACTGTCATACTTTCTTGTCTTTCCGGTTAGACTATCATACTTTCCCTTTCTAGAATACCATTAACTTGTCAAACTTGATATCTTGATTCCCCACTCTCTAAAAGTTTTCTAAGTCTATTTTTGGGATTTTGGACTTGGAATTCCCTTTGAAAACCTTCCTCAACCCTTCCAAAAATTTCCAATCCCTTTGCATTTCCCTTCAAATTCATATTTTTGGACTTTCCTCTCCTTTTATGCCTTTTTCCATAATTTTGAATTTCTTTTATACTTATTGACTCATTGGACTTCCCTCCATTTTCTTGCCTTAAGGGATGATTCCTCAATACTCCCAATCCTTGAACTACATAGCAAAGCAAAAAGTTGCCAAAATATGTGATGTGAAATAAAAAAAAATATTAAGTATTTATTTTAAAATTTTTGAAGCTTCAAGAACCTCTTGAACCTTTGACATAGTTCTATGAAGGCCAAAATATTTGACCTGAAGATAGTGTGGAAATGGGTATCAATGAGTTTGCAAGTTTTGGATGTTGCCTAATCATTGAAAAATGAAATAAAGAGGGATGGAGGAGAATGTGGCTAAGTTTTAAATGTTGTGCATGGTTCATTTTATGAACCCTACAAAAGTGTGTTGTAGTTCAAAAGTTTACCATTCTATTGATAATGTGACATGGTTCTTGAAAATAAAAAGATCCAACATAACATGTAAATAAAAATGTAACGATTTCTAAATTATAGAAAGGGTGCCAATAAATAGTAGCGTTCCAAATGTCTCTGGTACATCCTACCTAGCCTCTTACAATTCCAAAAATTCCATTAATGGTTGATAAGCCTCTGCAACCACTAGATTTGATTTTACAAGTGCCCAAAAAATATATTTTTAATAAAAGGGCACATATTTAAGTAGAAAAAGGAATGAAAATTGGTATGCCCTAATTAATTTTGTGGTTAATATTGTAGAGCCTAATACACTAAAGTCATGTCTAGATCTCATATGCAACAAATTTTAAATTATAGTTGGTGGGTGGGGGGAGATAGAATTAGTTTTCCCATGCCATTTTTACACCAAATCTAGAGGCATCATTATTGTAGAAGATATTTATAGGTTTAAGAAAAGTTCCTCCATGATGTTGATAGATTTTAACACTTTTCCCAATGATTTTCTATGTGTTTTGGAATACAATGTTGGAGAATTGACAATTGCATTCCAAATGTCTTTGGTACATCCTAAATTATAGAAAGGGTGCCAATAAATAGTAGCGTTCCAAATGTCTCTGGTACATCCTAAATTATAGAAAGGGTGCCAATAAATAGTAGCATTCTAAATGTCTTTGGTACATCCTACCCAACCTCTTACAATGCCCAAAATTCCATTAATGGTTGATAAGCCTCTGCAACCACTAGATTTGATTTTACAAGTGCCCAAAAAACATATTTTAATAAAAAGGCACATATTTAAGTACAAAAAGGAATGGAAAGTGGTATGGCCTAATTAATTTTGTGGTTACTATTGTAGACCTAATACACTAAAGTCATGTCTAGATCTCATCTGCAACAAATTTTGAATTATAGTTGGTGGGTGGGGAAAGATAGAATTAGATTTCCCATGCCATTTTTACACCAAATCTAGATGCATAATTATTGTAGCAAATATTTATAGGCTCAATAAAAGTTCCTCCATGATGGTGATAGATTTTAACACTTTTCCCAATGATTTTCTATGTGTTTTGGAATACAATGTTGGAGAATTGACAATTGCAATTAGAGAATGATGGGGTTTCACATGCTATCAAATATTTTACCATCCTAAGGCTTCTTGTATGGGTTGGGCATCAAAAAAAGGATTAGTATAAACCACTCAGCTGATCATACAAAGGGATGGTTGTCGAACCAATTTTTTGGGTCTAGTAAAGTCATGTTCTAGGACACTAAAATTTGAACATTTGAACTATCAATGAAGGGATATGATTTGTAATAGTGTGGGGAAGGTTTTTTAAAGGAAACTCTTGTTATTTTATATCTTCATGGTTATTTTCCAATATTTAAGAAAATATTATAATTATAATTATGTATTTCCTCTTACCACATTTGTTGGTATGAATGAAACTAGGGTTTGATGTATGTGTGAGTACACCATCTAATACTTTGAAAATATTTTGTAATGGTCATTCATTCATTTTATTTGGGTCTTTTAGTTCTGGTTATGAATTATTAAGTATAATTGTTACATATAATATAAATATGTGACTATATATGAATGGACAACCCAATTTCTATTGATATTGTACATGTTTCATCTCCTTTATTTTTTCTATTCATGAATTTGTTGCCAAATAGAGTAGACACCAATCCTCATTGGTAAGATACCAATCATTCCATCATTTAATTACATCCATTTTGATTAGCTATAGGTTTAGATTAGGTTTTATATACTGGTGCAGGAACACCCTAGGTTTAGTAGGTTCAAAATTGGAATTTTGCTTTTGTTTGATGTTCTTTCATGTAATAAGGTCTAGAAAGACCATTTCATATATTTTTGGGTCTAATTAGAGCTCTTGGTCGTTAGTTGGTTTCAAAATGCAAAACATGCAAAAATCTTGTCAAGTTGTTAAATGTTTACATGCAACTTTTGGTCTTCTTCTTGCAAAAAGTCAATGTAACATTGGAAGGTGAAGTATAATGGTTGGAAGTCAATGGGAAAATTTGGAAAAAATATAAGAATCCTTTCTCCATTGAGCTCGAGGGTTTTTGATTGAATTTATGAAGTGTGAAGTGAAAACAATAAAGAATTCTTTATTTTTTTGTAGTTTCACAACATTTTTCTCTAAACTAGTGAACAATACAAATTTGTACAGCCTCCTTATGGTTTGAAACTTGTTGGAACTTGTAGAGGATTGAATCTTCTAAATTATTATTTTTGTAGCACCTGATTTCATTGTGTTTGAAGAAAGTTCGAGCTATTTTACTAAAACTGCGTAAAACCCTAGGTAGGGTTGGCTCTGAGTGAAGAAAATGCTTTTCTCTCCATTCCACTCGTGAAAAAGGCCTAAACTCAATGGAATGTCTTGGAGTAGGGTATGTTTTGTTTCCCTAAATTTTCAGGAGTAGGGAAGATGGTTGGCATGTGCTAGGTTGAATTGAAGGTTTGATATCTCCAAGTATTAGACCAAGAAACCATGAGAGGAGTTGCATTTTGTGTTGGAGGAGTTGATGAATGGTTTGCTGGTAAGTGGAAAATGTTATTAGGTGTATGAGGACCCTATCTAAGCAAGGGAGTGGCTAGAAGATCTCTGGAAGCCTTTTTGTGAGCAAGCCCTAGTGCATTCAGTCCAAAATTATCCCTTTTAGACCTAATTGGCAATATGACAGTCAAAATTTGAGCCCTATGTTCCAAAACAACCCTACCCCATTTTTAGATATGTGTTGTAAGGGTGAAAAGAGTATCCAAAAATGACCTTACATTTTGAATATCAAATTTTCATCAAAATTTATGACCATAAGGTTGATTTGCCGCTCTTTTAAGCCTAGTAGGAAAGGGGACAGTTAAATTTTGAGCCTTTCCATACAAAAGAGACTTATCTAATTTCTTGGTATGTGTTGTAAAGACAATAAGGGTATTTGAAAATGTATTTACATTTTTATTCCTAGGTCTTCTCCAAGAGTTATGCCCAAATAGGCCTTGTTGAAGTACTATTAGGAATGATGTTAATTTGTGAGAGAAACCACCTTGATTGATGTGCTAGGGTTCTTGAAAGGTGTTGATTAGTTGATTTTGATCTTGAATACCCATGCTCTACATAAAATTGGTATCAAAGCCCAAAGATCTAGGCAAGAAAGTTTTTTGAGTTCATGTGTTGTCTTTTTGCAGGTTGAAGCAAGAACTTGGATGCCAAAAGACTAGGCCAAGGGAAAAGCAAGAGGCCTAAGGTGAGGTATCATGAAGAAAAGAGGAAGTAAGGTGAAAGATACTTGCTTGAGAAAGAATAATGGAAATTTTGAGAAGATTTGTTCATGGAGAGTTGTAGAGCAAGGAGCACCAAGCAAGAAACCAATGATGAGAAAAGAGAAAAGTGAGATAAAGAAGAATGATGTGAGGGAAAAAAATGGATATTGAACAAGAGATAATAGATTTAAGACAAGCCTTGGAGAAAATGAAAGAAATCCAAGAAAAAATGCAAGAGAGAATGGAAATTGAGATACAACAGTGCCTTGAGAAGGCAAAACAAGCAAGTGGTTGACATTTTCCAATAAAAAAGAGGCTCAAATGGTCTATTAAGGAAGTCATTCAAAAGAGAAGAAGACAAGAGAGGATAGTAGAACCATACATTGAAGAATCTTTGTTGATGAAGGAAGAGCAACAACAATCTAAGAAAGAGGTAAGTCATGAATCACAAGTGGATTCTAGTACTATGTTGGTGAGTGAAAAGAAGTTTGTCCAAATCATAGAGAAGAAAGACAAAGATTCAAAGGTAAGGTCAAGGATGATGTTGATGAGTCAAAAAGAGTTTCCACAGTCCATGATGGAGGACAAGGTAGATTTTGAGATTATGATTAGACCCTAGATTGTCATGACAACAATTGAAATTTCTGATTTTCCATGGGAGATCCAAAGCATGTTGAAGGATGGTATAGACATAGTTGTGGATGAGTCTTCACATTATTTATTCCCAATGCCAAGTATCAATCATTTATAGTTGTTAGAAAAGAGTGAATTTGAGTCTAATGTGCAAGTTGAGCAAGGTAAGTTGTAGGGTTCAGATTTTCAGTTATTTGAATGCAAGGACATAGCTTTCCATTTATTTCACCATGACACACATTTACCATTTGAGTTTGAGGATGCAAGGAACTTTTTGTTTGCTACTAGGATAGTGGAGAGGGATGTTGATGGGGAAGATCAAGTTTCTATTGTGGATTTGCAGACTAAGATACTTTATTCAGATGTTATGTTGGAAAGGACATTAAGGGTAAGTGCATAAAGATGGTTCCTAAAAAGGGGACTTAAGTGGACAATTTTTTTTGAAATTAGGAAATACTGACCTTGGACGTGAAATTGAGGATACTTAAACTCAAAATTTTGAGATGGAACAAAAAGAAGGATTCAAGTGCTTTGAGTCTACTTTCTAAACTACTAATTTATTTTGAAAATGGTTGAGATTAAGGGGTTCAAATGAGGGATGTACACAAATTGGTGCTGTTTTTGTCAGAAAAAGATAACATAGCAACTCTTGTATGACCTTTGTATGGTGAATTTTTTTCAGTATTTTAAAAATCACTATAGCCAGAAGTTAGGTAACAATATGTAGTTGATGCATAATTTTTCTGATAATTTTTTAATGAATATTTTATTTTTTACTAATTTTTGAAGTGGACACTTCTTGAATTTTTTTTTTTGGCCGTGCTGCCCCTACAAATTTTGGAAACTAATTGATTTTTTTTATAAAAATTGTAGAATGCAGTCTAGTTTCTAAATATGTAATTTACTTGAAATTTTGATGAATGGTTAATTTATAACGAAAAAACACCAAACACTACTTTTTGCCAAAAAAAAGACATACAAACAAAAGAAATTATGGATGAACGGCTTAACATTGTCAGAAAGTGAAAAAAATTACATCGTTGGATAGCTAAGAGAGAACCTAACATTACCTAGATGTTCGATTTTTTTGATATTGAACCACGTGCAATCCTGACGGTGAGCATGAACTTGATTATGTGAAATATTGTAGAAATTGCAAAAACACGTCTCTGGTCATTGGGAATTCCCTCCAAGCCTTTGGGTTGGTATTCCAAGGAAAGTACCAATCCTAAGGCTCGAGGATTCCCAAAGCAAGATATAATGTGCTCATGTTATATGTCAGTTTTGACATGGTTTTTGTTTGTGGGGAGCATGTCTAGCAAGTCATAATGTGAGCGAGGTATAATGTGCTTGCATTATGTCTTGCTTTATGTTAAATTCATATTGAATGTATGTTTATATATTTATATGTTTGTATGCACATGCATGATTGTATGTATGTAGGATTGTATGTACATATGTATTATTCTTGTATGTATGTATTTATGTATGTCTTTAGAGGGAGGGGGAATTTTAAGAGAGAGAGAGGGGTGGAAGTGAGAGTTTAAGAGAGAGGGAGTTGTAGAGAAGGGGTTGGAGTGAGAATGAGGGAGAGGGGGAGATAGAGAGATAAAGAAGAGAAAGAGAGTTATGTAGTAGGGGCACCAAGAGAGACTTGAGTGGAAGGGGTGAGGGAAGTGGATCTCAGAAGAGAGATAAGGGCCGATGAGGTCCTAAATCAGGCATCTGGAGTGACGTACGATGTATATTATTATCAAGGAGAGAGAGATCGAAAGGGGTATATTTAATTACAATATTATATTATGCAGGTGTAGATGACATGACCTGTTGAGGCAAAGACCCTGGACAGGGCGTCGCTGCTATTTTATTGCGTGGAGGTCAAGGAACAGGACAGGACAGATATATAGATATATATATATATATATATATATATATATATAGGGAATATATAGGTATATATATATATATATGAGCCTCACCCAGGCATATATATATCCCAGATGGGGCAGAGGGATAGACATGAGAGAGAGAGAGGGGAGAGAGTTACCCAGGAGATAGAAGATAGATGATAGAAGGAGATAGAGGGTGGGGATTG
Source organism: Sequoia sempervirens (assembly GCA_007258455.2). Classification (NCBI taxonomy): domain Eukaryota; kingdom Viridiplantae; phylum Streptophyta; class Pinopsida; order Cupressales; family Cupressaceae; genus Sequoia; species Sequoia sempervirens. The sequence continues at coordinate 453,442,504 of VDFB02281492.1, read as the reverse complement.
AATGAGTATGTAGAAAGAGACAGAGGGTAGGGAGAGTGGAAGGAGAGAAAGAGGGGACGGATGGAAAGATAGAAGAGGGATGGTTGGAGGAATGTCGATATTTAAAGATTCCGGGAAGGAGATATGACAGGGATTATTTTATGATCCGGTTTAGGGAAGGGCTTTAACAATGGACATTTTGACCTTATTTAATGCAAAATTTTGATGCATGACATTATCGACATTTATTTATTACGCATATTTACCCGGATATCGTGAATTATTTTACGATAATATTTTGCTTATGACCTGGCGATTATTTATTGATGCATGCACGATACGCATGACATTATCGATATGACATAAGACGATTAAGATGAATGGCACCGATTATCGCGCACATCAGACATTTTACGATGCATAATGATGCAATCATGGCCATGACTGTGACATTTTCGACAATGCATGAAATGTGAAAATGATGGCAATATTATTCATTTATTGATGATGGCATGATATTCCGAATTATTTTGCTTGGCAGATATCATACGTGACATTATTTATTGATGCATGATTAAACACCGGGATGATGATGGCGCATTTTACCGACGACATGATCGAACATTTCATTATTATCATACGCATGGCGCATTGATAATTCGAAAATGCATGATGCATGATGATGTTGATCGATATTTGCATGAAAGATGGCGATGATGCATCTGCATGATGCATGATGACAACTTTAACATATCAACATTTTTATTATTTATGCGAATATTCATACATTTTAAAGATGCGATGATGCTGAAAACATATCGATATTTATTATTATAAAGATGGGCGATCTGGCGCATTACGGGCGATCCGGCGATTATTCATTATCGACCCGAAACATTTATTATTTAAAACATGGCGATGATGCGGATTATTGAAACATGATTATTTTGGACATTATTTATTAAGATTTACCGCTCTTTTTGACGACACGACTCGGCTTTTATTATTGATATGATAGCGGAATATGATATCAGACATTGTTATGATGATGATACGCAAATATACGACTGCATCGATATTTAAAACATGGGGCGATGATCATTATGATGGCGATATCGATTTATGAAGATGGCGAATTATGAACATGATGCAAATGGTTTGCGATATCCGAGCGATATCGGATATCGAAGCATGGAGATGGCGGATGATGGCGACATGCGATATGATGATGCGCGCGGAGCATATCAAGATGGCATATAATCCGATGACTGACATTTTGCCATGATGGCGGATGATGGCATTATATATTTACGATGAAAGATCACATCCGATTACGGCATTATTTATGATGCAAAACATGACATATTTATAAGTGATACCATGACATTTTATTTTAAAGATCGAACCAAATCCATGATGATGGCGCAAGATGATGATGGGCGATGACGTGATGCATGCATGGCGATGTGCTGCGATGGCGTGATGAGTCATGACATTTATCGCGATGATGGCGATGGCGATGCATGATGCATGATGCAAGATACCTCGGATATCATTACGATGATGTGAAATGATAAATCCATGATAAATACATCGACATTTACGGCAAGACATTTTAATGGGCATGCATGATGGGCGACATTATTATTTCTAACATTTTTATTACGATGAATATGCAATGGAGATGCTTTGCCATACCGATGATGGCGATATTCAATACTGGATGGCAAGTGATGCGCACATGATCCGGATATTTATTGATTGCGGCGATGATTTACCGTTGATAACGATCGACATTCGCATGATGCTATGAACATTATCCGCCATTAATATCATGATGCAAAAAACGTTATGATGAAAGTGATTGATCCATGCATGACATGATCGATATTATGGGTGATGCAATGACGATGCATGGCGATAACGCATGCATTATTGCATGATATTTTATGCGACATTATGATGATGGGCGAACCGAGACGCATGATGGCGATCGTGACATCCGGCGACATGCATTATGATGGCGATGATGATGACATATTTTGATGGGCGACATGAGATACCGCATACGTGATGCGGCTATGACCGATATGCTTTATTATTACGCGATGATCAAACGTGAAAATCCGATATTATGGCACATATATTTGGCCTTTAATTTTTATATCATGCATTTATATATACTTAATCGCGCATATTACATATTACATGGTTGGCTATTATTATTTATTTATTTATACATATCGCATATTATGCGCCCATTAACGCATTAACCGCCATATAGAGTGAGTTTATTTTATGGCATCGTCCGGGTTTGCAGACAGGGAAAAAAGTGGGACAGAGATAAAATTAGGGTATAAGGGTAGAGGGAAGAGAGATAAAATCAAGGTATATAGGGTATAGACAAAGAGAGAAAATAAATCTATTAAAAAACCAACTTTCACATAACACGAGTGCGTTTTGAAGAAGTAGAGATATGGCCATTTTAGGAAGAAATAACGCGCTCGCGTTATAACGTGAGTAGGTTTTGTGTTTCACTAAAAATGGTAAAAAAACTCAATATACCTATGATCTTAAGGCCCACATTTTGCATATTCTCCTGGTTCTATGCATGCTCCTACAAAAAGTAGCTTTTTGATGATGTTGTCAAGTGTGCATGCATGTTATTCACATTCCACCACCTTTTTCATAATCTTTCTACCACCTTTGCATCAAATAGCAGAGTTTTCATGTTGAAAGACATATAATATCAATTCAAGTTTAAATTCCATTGAAAACTGATATACAATTGAAGTTTGGAGGGGAGCAAGCTTTTGAGAAGGTCAAATTGTTGAGTAGTTTGAAGAAAGAAGAAGCTAAGGCTACATAATTGGGTTGAACTCCTCCATTTGAAACTCTGGATTTTTAGGTATGTGAAGTATTTACACATTTTCTTTCATTCTATTATGGCTTCCTTTCATTTTTGTTATTTTGCATATTCTATGTTGATCATTGTTTGTTTGTCATTATAACCTTAGGTTGTCAATGCACATTTTAAATTATACAATTCTATACACTTTCCAATTACATTTTTAAACCACATATCTTTGAGGCATTTTGTTATTTAACAATTGACTTACCTTGTGTATGCTTCCAAATTTTGTATACACATATATATGACATATATTTTAAGGAAGTAAAATAAAACATCATTTCTCAATCCTTTATTATGGAAGTGCATACCACTCTCCGAAGTTTTCATTGAGGTTTTTTGTCAAACAATTATACCAAGCAGCTCATTTCCTTGTGTATACTACCAAATTTTCCATACATCTCTTTAAAAAATTGGAATATACTCCTCCCACATTGATATATCTTAGAAACTATTTTGGTTTTCATCTCTATTTCTAAATTTACCTCATCACTAAACCTACCTCATCACTTTTATTTGTGATATATTTTAAATGTTTCCTTGATTAGTCTACCTACAAGGGATTCTAACCCTTCTCTCCACTGTTAGAAGACTCTTTATTGAAGGCTAAGTTAGTAACATGGGGAAAGGTGCAACCTATCTTGCAATCATGGCTGAAAATGGAAGCATGGACACAAAAACACACAACTCCAATCTGCAACACACAAACACACAACTCCAATATGCAAACACAATTTTCAATTTTCAATTTCATTAGGACCTCTTCATTTAGCAAATTCACATTGTTCCTTATAGCATATCAAATTCACTCAATCAGGTATAATTTCACTCACACAACCTTTAAACTCACAACACAACACACATCAGGGACCCATTACAGAGATTTTCAACATATCCAACAATCACCAATGTTTGTTTTGTACCAAATTGCACAAATTAGGTTTTCTATGCTTATAAGGGCCCAAATTAGCCCACTTTTACAAATGGACCACCTTCAAAACTTGTCCAAATCTCTTGAAACCTTGGGGCAACACTTTATATCTATCAAAATTTCAAATTCCAGCATTAGATTGCAGAGATTCAATAATTTACCACCCAAACCATAAAACCCTCTCCCTAGGCTTAGAAACCCTAGGTTTTATTGGAAGTAGCACTTTCCAAACACTCTAAAACTTTAAAACTATTAAAAAAAGCCTAAAATACCCTACTCATGCTCAATCTAACATAAAATAATGCTGCCCAACTCAGAAACTCATTTCACTCACCAAAACCTCATTTTTCTTAAGGAAAACTCAACATTTCCTCATAGGGTTTGACACCCAATCCACTTCCAGACCTCCCTTGCTCTAGTTAAAAATTCCTCCACCAAAAACCTATTGTTTCCAATCCATACCACTGAGTTACAAGCCTTACAGTAGGTGGGATGGAGTTAATACATGTTTGAGGTTTACAAACTTACAAGAAACCCTGTTTCAGCCGGTTAGAGAAATCTGAAGATAAATCACATAAAAATTAATGGAAAAAAATTAAAATGGATTCAAATGAGAGAAGAAACAATATAATATTCTATTCCATAAGAAAATGAATAAAAAATATGTTGTACGTCCTGTACCAACTGCTGTTATACTGGAAAATACAAAAAAAATGGAGAAATTTTGAGTTTTATTGTTCAAATTATTCTTTCCAATCCAAGGATCATCCTCCATTCGAGTTTCTCATGGCATTTTATAATTTTTCCCTCCTAAAAAAACCACTTCAGCTTCCAAAACTAACATTTGAAATAGGTGACCGTTGCTCTCCCTCTTTAATACACTTTTACAACCCTTCACTATTTGTTAATTTCACAACTTAGCACTTTTTGCACATTTTGAAAATTCTACTACCTAGACCCCTAACTACTATTGAAGAAATGACCAATTACATCAGCACATGGTCTTATAGACCTTATTAAGACAAAATTTCTCCAAAACTATAATCTAGACCATATTCAACCTTAAATGGATTAACAACTTTAAGTGGTGCTCCTGCACCAACTCCTCCCACATTGATAGCACCGATTTAAACTATTTTGGTTTTCATCTCTATTTCTAAATTGCCTCATCAGTAAAGTTACCTCATCACCTGTGTTGTCTATTTATGAAGCCTTGAATGACATATATTTCATTTATTTTAATGGATACATTTTTGAGGAACAAATATTCGTCTGATTACCATGCTATAGGTAAAATTATCTGCCATGCCAAAGAAATGAACAAGGAAGAAACTAATAGATGAAGAGTATGAAATCTTCAAAGAAAAAGAGAGACAATGGGTGGAGACATATCGTGAAAAGAAGAAATTAGATACAATTGACGAAAACAAGCCAATTGAAGAGGAACCTCAACTGTCAAAAAGAGAAAAGAAATTGGCAGCACAAAGGGAACGAATGCGAAAGTGTCGTGCTAGGATAGATGCAGATACCATAGTTGGAGACACACCCTCAACCGCAAGTGAATACAAAGGGACACCATTAAGAATAAGCGAATATGGAGGGACACCATCTACTGCAAGTGAATATGGTTGGACACCATCCACCACATCTCAAGTTGAGATTGCATTATCACTCGGATTCAACGAAGAAGGTATGCCATCATCCCAACGTGAACCTCAAGGTATGTCTACTCCACACTCAATCAAAGGTACGCAATCTAGCCCACCTCAATTAAATATTGATGAAATTTCTAATGTTGAGATGTATGTACCTAGAAGAAAACCACCTAGAATTTTGCGTAGAAAGCCAAAGTATTTGATTAATATTGATGAGGATATTTTGCAACACATGGAAGGTAAGATTTCAACATGATTTTGTAGAAGATATGCTGATAAGATTTGGAAGTTCTTCTTTGAAAGGATAAATGAGACTGTAAGATGAAGATGTCAACCATTTGTTGAAATGATGCGGGGTTTAAAGTATAGAAACATCATGAAGACTCTTGGGTTGAGAACATCGAATGCATCAAGTGAAAACAATATTGTGAAGAATCTAATGGATGCTTATGAGAGTGTGGGTAAGAGCTCACACTCAAAGGATAGTAATATCACTTGTGTCATTACATCAACTTTGGTAAGCTATCAAAAAAAGAGATCTCATCTCATTAAAAAGACAAGTGAACAAATGAAAATTAGTAGAAAAACTTTATCAAAATCCGTTCAAAGGCAGCAAAGAATTGAGGGCATCGATTCAAATGAATTATGGGCATTCTCAAAGAGATTGCCACAAAAAGATAAAAAAGTTGTTGAAGTAATGAGAACACTAATTGAACAGTATTGGAAGAATAATACAAGGCCATCATTGAATCAAAGGGATGTCATAAGAAGGAGAATCGGTAGTCGGAACCATGAGCCACATCTAAAGCATTTTTTGGATACAATTCAAACCCAATTTTTTCATAAATTTCAAAATGATTATCCTCAAATTAGTATTTCTCAAATATTTTTTGAAATGCTTAAGCCTTTTTATGTCAAGATAAATCACACACACACTACTTGTTGCAGACTACATATTGAATTCTCTAACCATTATGATGTTTATCATTCTATATGTTTAGATTTGCATACTAATGATGTTTTGCAGGATTGTGGCATAGAAGCCCCACCAAAATCTTCAAGAGAGTTCTAATCTAAAATTTTATGTGAAATAGAGGATGGCCAAATATTCTACAAGATAACATGCTTGGATGGTTCATGTGAGCATTGCGGTGGATTTCAATGAATGCCAATATGTCAACATATGGAAAGAACAGATGAGGTGGGACAAAAACTAGTCAAGTTCAGGAAGTGTAAAACAGTGGCATACGTTACAAAAGATGGGTCTTAAGCAAAAAGGTGTGATTTGGTTATTCAAAAGATTCCAGTGTATCATTTTATGTCCATGTTTCATGACAATATAGTGTATGAGTATGCAAGGCATACCCATAGAGCCCGATGGATGGACACACAATTCAAGCTATGCAAGGACACCTTTCCAGTTGGAAGCATAGTATCAGTGGTTCAGTTTGTAGAGAACTACACTCTACAGCCACAACATGAGGTGCAGTTAGAGTATTACAACTCCACACAGGTTTTGATATTTGTGCACATAATATTCATTCATGCAGCTGATAGTACAGAGGACCAAAGGAAGGTATTGAGGGAGTATCACTTTTATATTAGTGATGATCACACACATTCTCCATATTTCGTGCAAGGTTGCTTCCAAATGTTCTACAATGATTTGGCTTAGAGGGGCATATCATATGGTTGACATATAATATGGTCAGATAACTGTGCAACACAGTTCAAGAACACACACATTTTCTACTGGTTGTGTAGGATGCATCTCACTATAGGTGTCCAACATATGTGGAAATTTTGTGAGGCCGAGCATGGAAAGGAGGAGCATGATGGTGCAGGAGCATGCGTGAAAAGAGCATTAGCATGAGAAGAGTTAAAGTATAAAGACAGTGCAAAGTTGACAGATGCAAGATCAATCATTGAGTGGTGTAATGCTTCGATGGGTTTAGGTAATGAAGGTGCATCTTTAGTTCATATATTTTTTTGGTTGATGGATGATACTAACATTGTACCATATGAAGATTGTTGTACACTAACAGGATCGAGTGAGCTACACTCTTTCCTTAGCTCAAATGCAGGTTCATGGAGTATCGATATGCGTAAGATGGAATGCTTTTGTTCTTCATGTATAATGCAAGCTTGGAATGATTATGAGTCAGGGGAGTGGGTTGAAAAATGGTTGACAAGTTATCTTAGCCCACTTCACATATATCACCCTCTGACGGCATTGGAACTAACATAGATGGAATCATCAGTCGACTTTGAACATGTATCAGATCTAGTTCAACTAGGTAATATATCTACTTGCTTAATTTTTGAAATTCCATATTGTTATCTGGCTTTGTATTGTATTCGTAATGTTGACTAATTTCAAGTGATTTGCTGCACATATTAATGCAAGGCATGTTTATGCAGTTATTACAGATGAAGAAAACAAAGAGGGAACAAACTATTACTTGTGTCGTTGTGTTGAGGCCAAAAAGAAATTAGAAGCCCTAGTTATTGATGGAGAAAATATTGAATACCCTATAGGCTCAGTTGTTGTTACTGGAATGTTGCTTAGAAGGTACCCACATAATAGTGTTAAACAATGGCTGTTTCAGGACTTTGACACACATCGTAAGATTCTTCATTACTCGAACCTTGTCGTGGCATCTAATGTTCGTTTGACCAAATATGAGGGCAGACCTTTGAACAAGACCTTGTGGAAGGTCCGTGAGTCTGACCATGAGGCAATACTTGACACAATAAAGAGTAGAGCAGATCCAGATGGTTCATTGGATTAATTTGTAAGTATATGCACAATGGTTCTTATTAATCTATACTTATATGCACGTTAGCTTGTTTAATGCCAATGCTATCATCTTATTTTACTTTGCGTATCTATAAGTAACCTGGTAAACATTGATTGGTGTCCCCTTGCAGAAAATGCATATTTATGAGCCATCCAAGAGAATATTAGCCAGAAAAGCAATGCATATTTATTTGCGTATCTGTAAGTAACGTTATCACGAGCACCTATGATGTAAACATTATAAGAGCATCTCAAATTTCAAGATATTCTATTCATGAGAGGTGTTGTGTGCAATAGGTATCTTGGAACTCGCAGTGAAGATGTATGAACAAGAGTGACTAAGTTGAGAGACTTCCATGCCTATCTGTAAGTGCCTTCCATCTATTTTCATTTCATTTCCATTTTGGATGCTGTTTCTTTTCTTTTACTCTGCGTATCTATAACTAAACTACTAAAAATTGATTGATCTCTCCTTGCAAAAAATGCTGATATATGAGCCATCAAAGAGAATCTCAGCCAAAAAAGCAATGGAACATCCATATTTTGATGATCTTGACAAATCTCAATTTTGATTTGAAGCCATAATAAAAGAGCATGTGAAGCTTTGCAAGGGAATCTCAAGTTACTCATTTGAAGTTAACCTCATAATGAGAACCTATGATGTAGACATTATAAGAGAATCTCAAATGTATTAGTGACATTGTAAAATATCTATGAGAATAGAGTACCTAAGGCATTGTAATGAGATTTACTTGTAATGAGATTTACTGAAATATTGAAATTTGGTGTAGGGGCACCAAGTTTATTGAGCAAATTTGGTTCATGGAAGTCTTAAGTTAGTTTTGTGTTTTGAGTTTTGTCAATTGAATAAGGTCATATTAGACCAATTGATTTATAATGTAGTAAGTCATGTTAGTTACAAAAACAATAGTTAGGCATGATTGGAAAGATGTAGAATCATTTTTAAAAGCTATTTAAAGCCTCTTGAAGGCTCAGACACAATGTAATTTTGCTAATAGAATAAATTCAAAATTGAAAATAATGTTTTCTTAGTATTTTGTTGAGTTTTCTAAACTTTCTTTCCCTTGTACAGACCTGTATAGGTCCTTCTTGCTTTGAAAACTTTTGCATTGTGTGGTAGTGTGAAGTAGCTTTAGTTTGCATCATTTTGGAGGTTCTAAGACAAAATATTGAGTGTGTTCTCTTCAGTACTCTGCTGCTCCCCTTATTTAACACTGTTTGCTTATTGAGGGTCTTCTAAAATGTGGATTTGACCCATTCCACTTTATGTTTCCATTATTTCTCATGGAATGGGTCATGAAAAGTGTAATCTAACTATACAGGGGATTTGGGAGGTTGAGAGGTTGTTTTGGTCAGTTTTGAGTGATTCACTAGGGATGGGCAGAGCAAAATGCATGTGAAAATGGAGGTTTTATGAATGGTTTTAGTGAAATGTTGATGGATTTGGCTTGGTAATGGCGTAGAATATCTGTGCAGACCTAAATAGGTGTGTTGGAAACAATTCTAAAGCTTGGAAAGCCCAGTTTATGGTAGATCTAGTAAAACCCTAGTTTTATGCATGAAAAGGGAGGGTTTGCTGGGACAACACCCTAGAAGCCTTGTGTTGGTGTAATGATTAGTGAATTTGATGTTTTGAGTCACAATTAGTGACTTTCCAAGGGATTGTGTGATTACAAGAAGTTTAAAAGGTACTTTGTTTGGAAAAGTGGGGTAATTCTAGTAGCCTTTTAGCAGGTCAGTTTGTTGGTTCTCCACATGATGGCACAAATAAAATTATGGGGATATTTTATGAATCTTGTAGTAGGATTGTGGTAAGTCTCTATTGATGATTTTTTGGCCTTTGTACGACCTTAGCAGTAGGATAACTTCATTTGTTGAATATTGAAGGCTAGAAGCCTTTTGAGTGTGTTTTGAGAAATCGGGTGTTTTAGTGATCAAAGATTGGGTTCATTGTTTGAGAATTGATTAGTTGATGTTGAAAAGAGTTCCTCCACCTTGAATTTCATCAATAATCCCTCTAATATAACAAACCCCAAAACTGTCTTCTTTGACAAGTTAGGCAAGGGTTTATTGAAAACCCATACTCGAAACCTTTCCATAGCCAACGAAAGCCTGAAAAACCTTCAAAAAGGTCTGCACAAGCTTAAAAGTTGAAGAGATATCGCTGCACCCAAATATTTCTTCAAACCCTAGCACTAAACCACCATTTTCCACTAAAAAATACACCATTTAACATCTAGGGCATCACCTAAAAACCTTCTATTCACCTCCCTTGTGCAAAAAAATTTGCACACATGTTTTATAACCCTAAATAATCCTTTCCATTGAGTTATAGAAGCATACAGTGGGTGAAAGACTTAATATGACATTTTAATGCACTCAAAACCCTTAAAACAGGGTATACAGACCGACCCTCAGTAACTGGTTTCTAAAATGCACAAAATCACTTGAAATCCAACCAAACAAAAATTAAAATGGAGTTAAGTCTTCTTCCTACCAAATTCCATAAAAAAGAGAGCACAATCACCCTATACAAAACCGTACAGTTCAAGGAAACATTAGATCCTAAAGTGTAAAAGGGTAGCAATCTTTGAAGGTGTATTACTCGGAAACCATGGCGCTTACGAAATATCCGTCTAAACCTATGAGATCATGTTGGTCCCATCTACAATAACCTCTCTTAGTTTTTATTATCTCAAAGTGGTTTTCCCGTGGTGTCCAGTTTTCACTTGATGGAAAAAGTGTTAAATGCAAGCAGTGCAAAGTGGTGCAACTTTCATTCTACAACTTGTGTGACCAAATAGACTATTCCAACATGTCTGAATAGGTAATTTTATACTAGGGATGGTCCTCTTTTGCACCCAAACACGCAAAATCACTTCGAGCTACATTCAACCAGATCGATCCCTTAGGGGTTGAAAGTGCAAAATGGCTACAAACTTTAACATGCTATTAATCAGATACCGTAATGTTTAAAAACTTCTCGTCTAATCCTATGAGATCATGTTGGGACCCTCTACAATAACCTCTCTCAGTTTTTGTTATCTCAGAGTGGTTTTCCCATGGTGTCCAATTTTCACTTGATGGAAAAAGTGTCAAATGCAAGCAGTGCAAAGTTGCAAAGTGGTGCAACTTTCGTTTTGCAACTCGTGTGACCAAACAGACTGTTCCAACATGTCCATATAGGTATGTTTACACTAGGCATGGTCCTCTTTTACACCCAAACACATGGAATCACTCTAAGCTACATTCAACCGGATTGATCCCTTAAGGGTCCAAAGTGCAAAATGGATGCAAACTTCAACATGCTGTTACTTGGATACCATAGCACTTAGAAACTTGTCATCTAATCCTATGAGATCATGTTGGGCCCACTATAATAACCTCTATCGATTTTTTTTTTTTATCTCGGAGTAGTTTTCCCATGGTGTCCAGTTTTCACTTGATGGAAAAAGTGTCAAATGTAAGTAGTGCAAAGTTGCAAAGTGGTGCAACTTTCGTTATGTAGCTTGTGTGACCAAAAAAATTGTTCCAATGCATCTAAATAGGTATTTTTATGCTAGGAATGGTCCCATTTTGCACCCAAACATGCGGAATCGCTCCGAGCTACGTTCAATCGGATCGATCCCTTAAGGGTCCAAAGTGCAAAATGGTTGCAAAATTCAGCATGTTGTTACTCGGATACTGTGATGCTTAGAAACTTATCGTTTAATCTTATGAGATGAGTTGGGCCCCTCTACAATAACCTCTCTCAGTTTTCGCTATCTCGGAGGCATTTTCACGTGGTGGCAAATTTTCACTTGGGAAAAAAGTTGTCAAATGCAAGTAGTTGAAAGTTGCAAAGTGGTGACACTTTCGTTCTGCAACTCATGTGACCAAAAAAACTATTCTAACATGTCCAGATAGGTATGTTTATGCTAGGAGTGGTCCTCTTATGCACGCAAACATGTGGAATCACTTCGAGCTACGTTCAACTGGATCGATCCCTTAAGGGTCCATAGTGCAAAATGGCTACAAACTTTAGCATGTTGTTACTCAGATACCATGACACTTAGAAAATTATTGTCTAATCCTATGGGATCATGTTGGGGCCCTCTAGAATAACTTCTCTCAGTTTTCACTATCTAAGAGACATTTTTCCGTGGTGGCGAATTTTCACTTGGGGAAAAAGTTGTCAAATGCAAGTAGTTGAAAGTTGCAAAATGGTACAACTTTCGTTGCAACTCGTGTGACCAAATGGAATATTCCAACACATACGAATAGGTATGTTTATGTTATACATGGTCCTCTTTCATACCCAAACATGTGGAATCGCTCTGAGCTATGTTAAACCAAATCAATCCCATAAGGGTCCAAAGTGCAAAATGGCTGCAAACTTCAACATGTTACTCGAATATTGTGATGCTTAGAAACTTCTCGTCTAATCCTATAGGATCCCATTGGGCCCCTCTACAATAACCTCTCTCAATTTTTTCTATCTCAGAGGCATTTTTCCGTGGTGGAAAATTTTCACTCGGGGGAAAAGTTGTCAAATACAAGTAGTTGAAAGTTGCAAAGTGGTGCAACTTTCGTTTTGCAACTCATGTGACCAAACAGACTGTTCCAACATGTTCGAATGGGTACGTTTACACTATAAATGATCCTATTTTGTACCCAAACACGAGGAATCGCTATGAGCTATGTTCAACCAGATCAATCCCTTAAGGGTCCAAAGTGTAAAAGGGAAGCAATCTTTGACAGACTATTACTTAGAAATTGTGATGCTTAAGAATTCTCTATCTAAGCCTATAGGATTGTGTTGGGCCCGTCTACAATAACCTCTCTTAGTTTTTGTTAGCTCAAAGTTTTTTTCTTGTTGTGTCTAATTTTCACTTGATGGAAAAAGTGTCAAATGCAAGCAATGTAAAGTTACAAAGTGGTGCAACTTTCGTTTTGCAATTCATATGACCAAAAAAATTGATCGAATGCATCTCGATAGGTACATTTACGCTAGGCATGGTCCTTTTTCACACCCAAACACACAAAATTGGATCGAGCTACGTTTAACCAGCTTGATCCCTTATGATGGCATGCACAACGGTTGATTAGAATCCATTCTTGTAGAATGGTTTTAGCTTTTATTAGAATCCATTCTTGTGGAATTCTATTAATTTCCAAGCAAATTAGAAGTAGATTTCTGAAACAAGTCTGAACTTTCTCATACAAGGGTTTGAGTGTAATATGTTGAAATAGGCCATTCCACCTATTGTTTAGGCTGTGTCTCGGTGATATGGGCCTGATGTAAGTAGGATAGGGAGTAGGAATAGGAAAATAATATTGGTAAAGGCATTGGAAGAGATTACTAATGCTGCCTCTGTTGAAAATTCAGAATTGAGGCCCCTTAAAAGCAAGGCTAGAAGAGGTGAAAAGAAGAAATTGCTTGAAAATAAGTTAGAATAGGTTGGAAATAGGGTGAGGTTGTGGAGTTAGATGTTTTTAAAAGGTATGGAAGGATAGGGGAGGTCAAAAGTATGTTATGGCATGATGCCCTAGTTGGGAAAATAGGGGTTTTGAATGAAAAAAAGAGGTTTAAGGGAGTAAAAGTGTGTAAAGTCAGGGGCAACATAATTTGGTGGTAAATTAAGTTTGTGTAGGTAGAATGAAGAGTGTTGGAAAAGGTTTTGAGGTTGTATGAGGTTCAAGTTTGGGTTCAGGGGTTCAGTTCACTGGTTCGGCCAAATTTTTTTGGAGGGGGGTTCGGTTCGTTTTGGGTTCGTTGGTACAAAAATAAAATAAAAATAATATATATATATATGCAGCCTAGAAGCATGAATTGGGATTATAATATCACATAACATAATATAAACAACAAAACCACCATAAACTTGAATGCCATTTAAAACATGCATGATAAATATTCATCGTTGAAACTTGAATTGTGGTAGCTTGATATACATAGTCTATTGATGCTAGGGTTCAATTTGTATGATTTTGAAAAAAGAAGCCAATTGAGTAGAGTTATCAACGTTCTTCAGAAATCATAAGAATTTGTTTAGTACACTAGCCATTTTGATGTATTCTTGTAGTATAAAACATTATTTTGTATCATTGTTACATTGGTATTGAGAGTGGTAGCTTAATATAGCTCCACAATAAAAAATCTGGTTTACCTGTGCAGTGTAATAGTGGCATAGGCATATTTTTCTTTCAAAAAACCAAAGGGTGACAACACAATTGAAGTGTATAAACACATATATTTTTGTAATATCAAGGATAATTTTTGAAACTTCCATGCATTGCTAATCTAAAAGGAAAAATCTTTTGCCTAATTTGTATGCAACCATGCTTTTGACATTATCAAAAAGAGCAAAACTTCTTGAATGATGTAAAGGCATGGCCAAGCAGTTCTAACTCTTCACATGAGAGAAGAGAGATGTTGGAGAGTATGTCAAGTCAGTGAGAAAAAAAGTGTAATGTTTTTTAGTTTATAGTATTCCTCTGTTTCTCTACAGATGTGTGAAATATTCTCAGTTCAATGATGCAGAACAATTTTTGAAAAAAGAAAGTTGTGTCACAATCCGCTTTCAATCTAGCAAGCAAAAATGAAAGCTCAACCTCTTGGAATGAAAATGCTTGTTTGCAAAACAAATGAATAAGAATGAGGTAGTTAAGGTGTTTGAAGTGATTTAGAGGTCACTTTTAGGGTTCCCTTGGGTGTGGTTCAAAGTCAAACTCCATGAAACATTAAAAAAATGTTTGAAAAAACACATTTTGGATGCCTAGGCATGCAGGTTCTATCTTGGTTCGCCTGGGTTCTGTCTGGGTTCTGCTTGGGTTCTCATGGGTTTTGCCTAGGCGAACTAGACCCAAAAATGAAGGACCTTGGACAAACCCACGGGCGAATTGAACCAAGACCCACACTAGGAGCAGAACCAGGGCTAAAATAGAAGAACCCGATAATATAGATAATGTGTCAAGAAGTTGACTACTTCATCTAGTCTGAATATTATATTTTGCAAGTGTTGTAAAGATTATGTATCCTTTGCTTAATTAAGTTGTTCCAATCAAAGGATTAAATATATTTGAATCTTTTTATGAATGATTTCATGGAATACCAATTGAAAACGCGTTTTTTGCTTTTAGATAAAGTTGTTTAGCATCAATCAATTAATTTATTCAAGACAAACCATGAAGGGCAACAATGATAAATGCTAGGGCTAAACAATTAATAAGTATACACGTGAATAAGTCAAGCATGTACATGTGTGAATAAGGGAAGCACAAGTAGTCACAAACACATAAGCCTTGAAGCATACACACGAATACATAGTATACACAACTTAATACAAAGTATATGCACAAATACAAGGTATACACATGAAAACGCGTAAGTCACAAATTATACATTGGAACACACATAAGTCACAAAGTATACACGTAAGTTGTAAAATATACACTTGAATACACATAACTCATATATTTATTGAACCATGAATTTATAATGCAAATATGGACACCATCGATAAAAAAGATTTGTATTAACCAAATAGCCATGTATGCATACATCAATATATGTCAATATAAGTATAAAATATAGGTACAAAATAGCCATATAGGCTTACGAGAATGCCATATAGGCATACAATGTTAAATATATCCAATACAAAATATGTACAAAACTGCCATGTAGGCATACAACAAAGGGCTATGGAATCAAAATTCATTTCTCTCCATGCTTTGGAAATAAATTCTTTCCCTTTGCTTGTCGATCCGATGGCGATAAGTCTATCACTCATTTGTGCTGTACTCGAGGAGTGCTCCTACTACTTCTCCTATTGTTAAGTTCTTGGTGAAGTTTTAACTATTACAATAAGAAGTAAAGACATTAATATATAGAAATTACATTATAAAAAATGATATATTTAACAAAATAATCACTTATCGCCATCTCACAATCACTCTCCATGAGGGAAATATTCACACGCCCATGCTGAGGTGTGCTCAAGCCCTATATAAACCATCCAAATAGAAATTAAACTACAAATTAATAATGATTTGATTTTTCACTAGAACTAACATCTATAACAACAAATGTAAATTGAAATTTAGTAATTTGCCTCATAACTCCCCTATCAGAGCCATCAAGGATTGTATAGAGGTTGAAACACCAATATTCATTGCCCTCATAACATTTGGAGGTGTTTCTGCCACCAACACCTAAAAATAAAACAACAAATTATTCAATCACAAAAACTACAATAACAATCCACGTCATGACTTATAATGTATAAGGTTGTATAGGTATTTTCATGATGTAATAAGGCTTAAATAGCCATTTTTGAGTTTGTAATGGTCTTTGGTAGTCATTTTAGGCATAAATTGTAAAGTTGCAAAATCTTAACAAAAGTTGTCAATCAATGTTGTAAAAATGCAAAAAGGTGACAAGCAAATGCAATTGGAAGCTGCTCCTAGACTTGTTGACGGGTCTTAATGACACAACAACGTACAAAAAGAATATTTCTATTCTGTTTCTTCTGAAAGACAATGACAACACATGGATATCTTAGCTCCCAAGGTCTTGGTAGTTGGTTCTCAACTGTGCTGATGTTGCTCAATGGTCAATGTAACAGTAATGTTCAAAGGGCCTGCTGGTGTTGAGCTCCTAGATTGTTCTAAGATCAAACATGAATTTAAACCTACTTTAACTAGGGTTTTAAAGAAACAAAAAAAGACAGATCAAAGCTTTAGAATAGAAAATAATGATAATTCATTCAACTTAACCAGACTTGTTACCTTTCAAGGAATTCCTGACTAAAACTGTAGAATAAAATTGACTTGTGATTAACACACAGTTTCATTCATTCACAATGCTGATTTCAATAACAAATTGCAAGTCACCATTTAAACATTACATAGAATCAAACTTCATTCCTTGAAAGCTTCTCAAATAAAATGATTAATTGAAGATGAATACCATTCAAGAACACAACATGAAGTAGATTTAAATTTGGTTGCTTCTACTATTAGTGTAACAGATAAGCAACATTTACAAATCTGGCACAATCACCAGTGTACAGAAAACCTATGTCTTTAGATTGTTTCCATCCACACTAAGAAAATTGGAAAGATACATTACTAGCTTCTGCTGAATCTAACTCCTAACTAAGAAGACAAAAGAAGCTCCCATTACAAAGAATCAAGACGAAGCTCTGTCTCCTCTATCTTCCAGAAAATTCCTACTCTTAAAAAATCTATCTCTATGTCTTCTAAAACTTGTACTCCTATTCTAAAACTTCTATCTTTTTTTTTACAAAGAGGCAAAAATGCCATGTATATAGAATGTACCCAAAAAGAATGCATTGGCCCCTATTTTTAGTGTTTACAAAATATCTGCTAGTTGTAGGAGGGTCAGCCCTTAGATCTTTTGGATAAAGTTGATTCTGCATTAAATGTGTATCCCTACTGTTCGTGTTGGTGAAGGATTGTTCCGGGGATGATCTCATATATTTTGCAACTATACCATTTACTTCCGATCTCTATGTCCACCTTCGAACTTCCATCAGAGCCACCTTGAATGCTCTACAACATTATCATTAATGCAGATCCACCTCTGTCAGTAGACACCACAGCTGTCACCGTGACTCATGATTCTTTCTTTTCTTTGGCCCTCTTCTTGCTCTAGAATCTCCTGCAAGTTGAACGTCTTCTAGAAGCAACATCAGACTTGCTGTTAGATCTCCACACCATTGTTCATTGAGCTACTCCATCGACTCATTCACTGAGCAGATCCACACTAGTTGCATTCTATTGATTTCCTTCACAGGGGTAGTCAACCAGTCAGACATCCAGGGTTCATCTTTAATTCTCTTGGATTGGCTGAACACATGCCACATAAGATTCCTAGGTGGTCAAAGGTCCTTCAACCAAAATTGCATGTCGGTGAGACACTAGCCGTGTCTCCCCGATGCGATTATGCTCTATAGTAGCATCGACACAACATACATATGTCGGTGAAACCTCATAGCGAGCGAAAAAAGTTACACCGATGTCAAAGATGGTCGCCCAGACTACCATTGTCAGCCAGAGGTCACAACGAGTGTAAGCCATTCGGCCAAGAGTCTCGGCGAGCCTCAAGAGTTATATCACTATCATATACACCATTGACAAGGCAAACATTCATCGATAAGAGGTCATAGTGGGTTCCATTAGTCATACCGATATCCTTTTCCATCGCTAAGACCTCACTTGTCGGCAGGACATCATGTCGAGCTCTAATCTTTTGCTCGGAGTCTCCCCGATCTCGACCTTGTGAACAATTTTCAGCATGACTCCCACTGGTCGGGAAGACTTCACAGCGGGTGGCAAGAGTCTTACTGATGTCCCTTTCTATTTCGGCAAGACTATCAGCGGTCGACAAGACCTTACATCGAGTGCCAAACATTACCCCGAGACCTTTTTGTTTCGGTGAGACCACCCTCGGTCGGGGAGACATCATAGCGAAGGCACAAACTTTCGCCGAGATCTCCTTTCTTGTCAGTCAGACCTTTTTCCGAAGGAAATATTTTCCTCCCCTCCGACGGCCTTGTGAACAACTGTCGGCGAGACTTTCATTTGTTGGAAAGACTTCGCGTCGAAGCCTATATCTCTTGGTGAGCTCAGACCTTCTTTTAGGGAGAGCTTATTCTTGTCAGGGAGACATCACACGGTAGCTGGGACTTTTCATCGAGTTCCAATCTTTCACCGATGCCATTTCATCTCGGTAAGAGTCCACCCTGCCAGTGAGACTTCCCCCCAAAGCCAGCTCTGTCGCTGAGACCTTACCCCTTTTCGTCGAGACTCTAACAGATCGGCGAGACCTTATGCCGATGTTATCTCATGTCGGCGATACTTTCTTCTTTTGCCGAGACATCATACCGAAGTCTCCTCTTTCTTTGGCGAGCACATTCTATCTCGGGGAGACTCCTTCGTGTTGGGAAGACCTTACCCTGAACTCATGCCCTATCGCTGAGACTCTTTGTAGTCAACTAGACATCATTCTGAAGGGAGAACCCTTCGACAAGACCTTTACCATTCGGCCAAACTTCATGGTGAATATATCTTTCTCCCAGAAGAAAAACCTTTTGAACAATTATTGGGGAGACTTTTCTTGGTCGGCGAGACCTTTCGCCAAGCCTTCATCTTTCAATGAGACTCCGCCCAGTCGGCAAGACTTTTCCCCTTCGGCCAAACCTCATGCCGAAGGCATAACCCTTTTCGGTGAGACATCACTCGGTCACTGAGACTTCATAGCGACCCCCAAATCCTTTGCCAATGCCGCTTCATTTCGGAAAGAGTCCACCCTATCGGTGAGACATCATGCCGAAGGTATAACCTTTCACCGAAATACTTATTGGGTCGGCAAGACCTTCGTATGTTGGCAGGACCTCATAGTGAAGCTGTCCTGTTTCGGCGATGAACTCATTTTAGTCAGGAAGACCCTGATTGGTCAGTGAGACCTTATGCCGAACTCAGAGCATTTTGGCGAGGCCTCCTCCAGTCGGCAAGACTACTGCAGGGTCCCAACGACCTTTTTCTTGAGGATTTTTATGCTGAATGTGATTGAGGTATGCCTTCCAACTGAGCTCCCTGAGAAATATCATCACGTGCATGATTTAATCCCACACTCAACAAAGAAAACCACAGTAAAGATCACACAAAAAAAGGTTAATTAATGAAAACTATCATTAGAATGAATCCTAGATAAGCAAGGTGTCACTAAATCTCCAAATAAAATGATCATATCAGAGTTCGGGTTTCAGGTCCATCTGCAGAATCCAAGCTAGGGAGGAATTTCAGAGAATTCCGAGCCAGGCGCATTCCAGTAGAATAAACATGAAAAAACCTACTAAAAACTTAATCCGATCGTTATCAATCATGAAACAACATGTGAGATCTCAAAATAGCATAAATTAATCATAAAATGCACCATCATTTGTTAACAAGTCCTATCACTCCACATTTCTTCACATTCTATCAGGTTCTGAGAAAATCTGGACGGGACAAATTTTCTTGAAGGAGGGGACATTTCGCAAGTTTAAGAAAAAATAGGGAACAAAGGATTTTGGGAAAATCTGGAGGAGAAGGAAATCCGCAAAGAAGGTGAATCTTCGGAGGCTTCAGAAAAAATAGGGAACAAAGGATTTCGGGAAAATCCAGAGGAGAAGGAACATCAGGGAAATCCAGTCCACGTAGAATTCTGCAAAGACCAAAAATCCCTAAACCACATCCTTTAGCCGAAGTTTGAGTGAGATTCGGGAAAATCTGGATGGGGTGGAAAATCCCAAACTGGGGAGAAAACCTGAACTTTGCCTAGAACCTAAGGTTTTCAATGCGCAATTTGGGGAATCACTTAGGCAAGAAAGATAAAATTTTAGGCTCATGCCAAAGCAAGATCAATCCTCAAAATTGAAGGACCAAAAAAAAAAGAGCGAAGAAAACAAAAGAAGAAGAAGGGGGACCCATTTTGTTCCAGAATAAAATGGGGTGGTTATGCAAGGCATACCAAGACTTATTACTTATGCTATGTGAAGTAATTGCATCACTGCTTATGTTGACTTTCTAAACAACTATATTATAGTTGAAATTTTGTCATCTATTAAAATCTAGTTATTAGTTACGAAATGTGAAGTAATGCTTTGAGTTTGAATGATGTGCAATGCAACGTAATCAATGATATGAATATAAACTACACAAATCTATTAAGTACAATTCATTAGTTAAACTTTTTATTCTATTACTTGAGTGTAGGTTTGAGTAAATCCACTGGCGCTGGGAGGTGTTCCCT
This sequence comes from Sequoia sempervirens, assembly GCA_007258455.2. Taxonomy (NCBI): domain Eukaryota; kingdom Viridiplantae; phylum Streptophyta; class Pinopsida; order Cupressales; family Cupressaceae; genus Sequoia; species Sequoia sempervirens. Next base: position 453,421,405 of record VDFB02281492.1, on the reverse strand, counting down.
AGAAACCTCCAATATTAGCTTGTTCAACATCCAAAATCACATATTAAAATACCATTCATTAAACAATGCTATTAACATGTAATAAATTTATAATTGCTTACTAGTTACATACCCCACCGATAGGTGTACTGCAAAAATAAGTAGGTGGAGGGCTGGTGTATCTAGTCTCAACACTGTGACCCTACAATTTTATTAAAATATTGCATTTCAAAATCAAAATTTAATAAATTAAATTCAATGAACATGCTAACTTTTACCTGACTATCAATACCATACACCTCATGCAAAGTGTCAGCTACCCTCTCCATCTCCATAGCTGCAGATGGATCCTGCGTAGCAGCCTCCTTAGTGTTGGTGGGGTCATATGAACAAGTTGCCCCGCAAGATTGACACACATGGGTTCAAAGGCCACCACTCGAAGACTCCCCTAGATGGCGCTGTATAATAGGGACAGTATGATGGATGACACTCTGGGTCAAAGTGCTGATTGCTTGCAATGTCTCTATGTCGGCACTCTCCTTCACAACGGAAGGCATAAAAACATGCTGATGAGGTGGCCTAGCGAGAGGTAGTCTCCCTTGCCATGTAGGATCCAGTTGTGCATCAGGTCTATCCTAAGCTGCCCCCCACCTCTCCCTTGGAAGTCCCTCATATCAAAATAATTTAGGATTTTGTTCAATATGAACTCACTGTATAGTTTCCTAAGAAAATACTACGTGACTTCACAATTGTTGCACAATGGGTAATCAAAGACCATGTACCACCTCTCATAAAAATAGTTCCTAATCTGTTGGTGGTGGCACCAATGAATAGGAAACCTCTTCGCATTGAGGGTAAGATTTTGATTTGTGCGTGGGTCGGTGAATAATGAGCACAAATCACCTTTTGTAATTTTTTAACCTTTTACATCTTTATATGATAGTTTATCCACATAATAAGCCCTAGCTGCTTGCCTCCTATCTTGCCATCCAGTTATTTGTTTACTAATTGAATCTACATTTTTTAACATATCTTTCAATGAACTTGCTAGGGTCATTCTTTCTGTGGTTGAACCATTTGGATCACTCAACCTACTGATTAAATCCTCTATTTTTTTTTTGTTGTTCTCAATTTCACTCATTAAATTTTGTTGAGTGCCAGGACGGTGTTGAGTGATTGGTGGAGGAGGCTATTGTTGAGGTTGTTTTTCTTGTTGAGGATTTTTTTGCTCTTCTTGTTGAGTATTTTGAGGGTTTGTAGGTTTATTTGAAACTCCTAAAAATTCAAAAAAATAAATATCAAATACAACCTAAAACTAATAAATTCAAAAGAAAAAACAAACAATCCTTACCTCTCACACCTCCTCATCATTGTGGTGCCATCCTTGCGAAGAAATAGCAACCGTTGGTGAAGATTTTTGTACAATTCCTCCTCCTAGAACAAGAGCACGGAAAATGGGGGTTTTGGCCGTGGGCATAACAAAAAACACAGGCAAAATGAAGAATGAATGAGAGTTTCACTTTTTTTTTCTTTTAACTTGTTATAGTGCAAGCACGTTATAATGCGCTCGCATTATGGGCTCATTGTGCCTGAGCCTTAGGCTTGACACACTGAGCCATAATGCGAGTGCATTATAATGCGCTCACATTATAGTGTGTTCGTGTTATGACTTTTCAAAACTTTTTTTTGAAAGTGTCCAAAAATTTGCTACACATCTCCATGCACCTGCCCTTAAGAGAGTGTAAAAAGAAAGGAAAGGAAGGCATAACCGGTGATGGTGTTAAATAAATAGTTTTAGAGAACAATGTTTCCATCATTATCATCCAAGTGGAGGAAGAAGAGTATCCTCAATCTGATGGGAAGACTGATCACTTTTTTCTGAAAGTTGTTAAAGCATTGTTGAAAGAAGCATTTAAGGTGTAGCTGGGGGACAAACTTATTTTAACAAGTTCAAATACATTTTCCAAATGTTCATGAAACCTCACGTGAAGATGAAACTAGCATGGAAATATTTCAAAGAAGGTAATATGTAGGATCTAAAGATATCAGTCAAGAGCTTTCAAGCATAGTTCTCATGTTGCTACCCTCCATTCAAGTGGAGCTTGAATCTTTCTTCCTCCGGAGTATGGTGCAGGAGCACCCTAGGTTTAGTAGGTTTAAAATTGGAATTTTGGTTTTTATTTTATTTTCTTTCATGTAATAAGGTCTAAAAAGACCATTTCATGTCTTTTTGGGTCCAATTAGATGTCTTGGTTATTGGTTGGTGTCAAAATGAAAAACATGCACAAATCTTATCAAGTTGCTAAATGTTACATGCAACTTTTAGTCTTCTTCTTGTAAAAAGGAAATGTAACGTTGGAAGGTGAAGTCTAATGGTTGGAAGTAAATGGAAAAATTTTGAAAAAATTTAAGAAGCCTTGTTCCATCGATCTTGAAGGTTGTTGATTGAATTTCTAAAGTTTGAAGTAAAAGCAATAAATAATTCTCTGTTTTTTTGTAGTTTCACAATGTTTTTCTTTGAACTGGTGAACAATATAGATTTTCACAGCCTCCTCATGGTTTGAAACTTGTTGGAACTTGTAGAGGAGTGAATCTTCTAAATTATCCTTTTTGTAGCACCTGATCTCATTATGTTTGAAGAAAGTTAGAGCTATTTTATTAAAAATTGCCTGAAACCCTATGTAGGGTTGGCTCTGAGTGAAGAAAATGATTTTCTCTCCATTCCACCGGTGAAAAAGAAATAAACTCAGTGGAATGGCTTGGATTAGGGTATATTTGTTTCCCTAAAGTTGCAAGAGTAGGGAAGATAGTTGGAACTTGCTAGGTTGAATTGAAGGTCTGATATCTCCATGTATCAAACCAAGAAGCCATGATAGGAGTTTCATTTTGTGTTGGAGGAGTTGATGAATGATTTGATAGTAAGTGGAACATGTTATTGGGTGTATGAGGACCCTATCTAAGCAAGGGAGTGGTTGGAAGATCTTGGTGAGCAAGCCCTAGTGCATTCAGTCCATAATTAGCCCTTTTAGGTCTAATTAGTAATAGGATAGTCAAAATTCGAGCCTTGTATTCCAAAAAACCCTACCCAATTTTTATATATGTGTTGTAAGGGCGAAAAGGGTATCCGAAACTGACCATACATTTTGAATATTAGTTTTGCATCAAAAGTTATGACTAAAAAGGTTGATTTGCTACTCTTTTAGGCCTAATAGGAAAGGGGACAGTTAAATTTTGAGCCTTTCCATACAAATGAGCCCTATCTAATTTCTTGGAATGTGTAGTAAAACCCAAAAGGGTATTTGAAAATGTATTTGCATTTTTATTCCCAAGTCTGCTTGAAGAGTTATTCCCAAATAGGCCTTGTTGAAGTACTACTAAGAATGATGCTAATTTGTGAGAGAAACCACCTTGATTGATGTGATAGGGTTCTTGAAAGGTGTTGATTAGTTGATTTTGATCTTGACTACCCCTACTCTGCATCATATATGTTGATTCAATATTTAGTGTTACAAACTAGGGATAATTTTAAGCAAAATTTAAATAGTGAAATCATTAGAGAATCTTAACAGATGTTTGTACATTTCCAGTGTGTATATTAATGATTGTTGAAACTATCTTTAGGAATTAAAATTAATTTGATATCTGTAGGTGCATGTGCAAGGTGTATTGTCAAATTTATAAAGGTCATAGGCAACTAGTTACACTTGATCTAGTGATAGAAATTGGGGTCAAGTGTATAGTTAGGTAAAGATGAAAATTCTTATAGTCATGTCATGTATTATGTAATCCACAAAACTATTAAGGAAACCTTTAGGAACACCCTCTTGAGTTCAAGCTAAGCCCAAAGAACATGAGAGATTACCCACTCTTGTTGTAGGCCTTCAATCATCCTTAATCTATTGATGAACTCCACTTTCACCTTCTTGAAGAAATCCCCCAAGCCTTGAAGTTGAGAAAAAGTTATAGGATTGTGGATCTACTATTTTGAGACCTAACAAAATCATTACATTTAACACATAGCTGATTTCTCAACAACTTCATTTAGACAAACACTTTCTTGATAAACCATTGAAATGCTTTCAATAATAATATTTTTATCTTCAATCAATAGCTTGATGTATCTCTAGTTTAATTCTTTCATCCATTCATATGTCAACTTTATCTACTCATGCTCATTGATATAATCCTTAATAACTTGTGGCTCTGGTTCTAAGTTTTCTACTCTTTTCTTCAACTATCTTCTATTGAGAAAAATATTTCTATTTTCAAGTAATCATCAAAAGTGACTACAACTTTGAAGGCATTAGAACTCCCTTGATACTCAGATTTTTCTAATCTCCTCTTTCTTTGATGTTTTAGTTAGAACTAAGATTTGAATGCTACTTTGCAATAGTAATTTTTTCTCTAATACCTTGTTCATATTATCTTAGATATTATATAGTTGCATCATTGTATCTTAAAAATTATTTGCATTGCATCCTTGTAAGGAAGCTAAGGTAGCGAAACAAATTACTACACTAATCTTGAGAGGAGAATAATTATACAAAACATAACAGATCTTTACAATAGTTATAGAACTTAAAAAAAATAAACATAAATATCATGCATATTACAACATAGTGCTTTATGTGGAGAAAACCCTTTCAGGAGAGAAACCCCGCACTCCAACATTTGTCCAATATATTATTCAAAAATCACAAAGATTACAATATACTTGTAGAGCAAGATTCTCATAGGAGTATCACCAACTAGAGATCTAAAGGCAACATGAATGCTAATAGGCTCTCAAAATACATCACAATACACAACCGTAATACAACAACCTCATAAAATAGGGTTGTCTTCTAGGGAAAGTCAAGCCAAAAATATATCGATCGTCAAATCTAAGACCTAATGATGAACTATCAAAATTTACAATAATAAAATATACATACAATTTAGCTTTTAGGGGCATTTCCGTTGAGCCCCCACTAGGATGTGTGACCCCCAGACCCCCCACCAGGGGGATGATATCCCCAAACCCCTCGCAGGGGGTACCCCCCTGCATCCCTCGTGCTTACCTATCAACAATATCTAATGTACTTGCAAGGTTGAGACACATTTTCCCAACAAATCTCCCACTTTTTGAACACATTGCAAGAGCAACAGGTGGGAGTATAAACACCATATCTTAATTGATAGGGTCCAAAAGGCCCATAGACTTTGAACACCATCTAAACTTCTCTGTACTCACATGCTTAGTTAACAAATAAATAACATTCATCAAAGTCTCTACCTTAACCAACTTCACCTTGCCATCTTCGACCATATCTCTAACAAAATGATACTGTACATCAATGTGCTTAGTCCTGGCATGAAATGTCAGGTTCTTAGCTAGAAATATCACACTCTGGCAGTCACAATAGATTGTCACTGTACCTTGTTTTATTGTAATAATTGAACACAGTCTCTTAATCCAAATGGATTGTTTACAAGCATGAGTAGTTGCCATATACTCAACTTCAGTAGTGGAAAAAGCAACCACAACATGTCACTTACTCATCCAACTAATTGCACAACCAAATAAAGTAAACACATAAGCACTAGTGGATCATCTTCTATCAACACCACCTTCCTAGTCTAAATCCACATAACTATGAATATCAAGGGAAATCTTGTCTTTAGTCAAATTACTATGATAACACAAGGAATAGTCTGAGGTATTACACAAATATTTGAAGACTCTTTTGGCTGTATCCCAATTAACTCTACTAGGCTTAGATATATATCTGGAAAGAACTCCCACTGCATGGGAAATGCATAGTCTAGTACAAACCATAACATACATCAAACTTTCAACTATACTGTCGTAAGACACTCTACTCATGTCTTCCATCTCTGATGGGTATGTTGGACAATCTAAAATAGATAAGTTTGTTCTAGTTGGAAAAGGAACACACAATGGTCTACAATCCTACATATCAAACCTCTATAAAATTGAATTAACATACTTAATTTGGCCAAGCCATATATTTCTATGCAATCTATCTCTTTTAATTTCCATCCCAAGAATGTGTCTAGCTGCACCAAGATCTTTCATTTCAAATTTAGCAGCAAGTTGAGATTTCATTTTTGAAACCATACCTTTCCCTTTACTAATAAATAACATATCATAAACACATAATGAAATAAACAAGAAATGATCACCATTAGTTTTATAATAAACACAATGATATTATTTAGAATGCTCAAATCCTAAACTCAACACATATGTATCAAATTTTTGGTACCACATCTTAGGACTCTATTTTAGGCCATACAAAGATTTCTTCCATTTTTAAACCAATTTCTTTTATCTTTCACCACACAGTGCTTTGACTATGTCATATAAATATCCTCCTCCAAGTCACCATGAAGGAAAGTAGTTTTCACATCCATTTGCTCAACCTCTAAATCATAACCAACAACACTAGAAAACAAAAATATAATGGATGCCATTTTTGCAATAGGAGAAAATATATCACCATAATCAACACCCTCAATTTGAGAGTAACCTTTTACAACCACCAACATTTCTTCGTACTTATCAATACCTCCATTTGAACCAATCTTTTTCTTGAATACCCATTTGCAATCAACAAGTTTTCATCATTTAGGAAGTGGTACAAGATCCCATGTATCATTCTTTTTCAAAGCTACCATTTCTTCATCCATAGAAATATTCCAAGATTCTACATCATTCATACCTAATGCCTCTTCTATAGATTTTGGTTCATCCATGTTAGTATTTGTTAGTGTTAATTTACTATTTACACTATAGTTAAGCTCAATTAGGTTGATATGAGGTTAGACAACTTCTTGTCTAACTAAATGTGCAACCATTAAGACCTCTAGAGGTTACCAAGTTATTTGGTAAACCTTATGAGCTACCTCTTTGAGGTTGGAAGCATTTCCATCTCACCAAAAAGGTCACTCAACACTTGACACACAAGGTTGATGACTTGGTCATGGAGGTAGGTCACTCAACACTTGGCACACAAGGTTGATGACTTAGTCATGGAGGTTGTTGGTTTGCACACTCCAAGTGTTCAACCTATAGGACACTTGTCTACTCCTTTGTGCCACCTTATGGAACACTTGTCAATACACCTCATAGGTGGATTGCCTCATCCTTGCCTATATAAGTAAGGTATTGTACACATTACAATTGGGTCAACTAATACATTTTATGCTTTGTTCACTTGTGCTTGTTTCTCATCTCCTTGACCCTCCTAATTTTAATATGGTATCAGAGTAGGAAGGAAATGGTTTTAGGCCATAATTGAGCATATTTGTTGTGGTTTGTGAAATTCGTTTAGTCGAATCGACCCCACCCATGGCTATTTGAATTTTTAGTGCTCTCTAATCTGTGGCGTGACATTAATCTCTATGTTGCTACATTGGAAGAGATTGGAGTTGAGGGGAATCCTTTCACACAAAATCTCCTATATCAAATCTCGAGCATGCCGATTCACCTCAGTTGATGGTTGGCGATCAATAAGAGCTTGTTAGCAGAGAACTCACATGAATATTCTTGCCCTAGGTGCCCACCTCTGATATCAAAATCTACCACCAAAAACTCCATGTAGGTTGAGAATTCATGAGGAGATTAGCAGATTCAAGACTACCTGTGCCATCATTTGGCATTTGGAACCTCTGTGCAACGTATTTTGGAGGCAACCTTTTGAGTTTGGAGGCCTGCAAGGGTAGTCTTTGTGCAACCCATGATGCTACCAATCACTCACAACAAGGCATGATTTCTTACTGAGGGATTGGCGCAATTTTTGCTTGAGCATGGAGGGCAGCGACCATTTGGAGGTGAAGTCATATCTACGCACAAAAACATATTTGTCTATGTTCATCTCCTACACAGCTCGAGTTAAGACCACTAAATGTGAAGATCTAAGAGGAGTCCGAGCAGCCTCTTTGGAGACATTACCACGTCTCCAACTCTCACCTTTTTTTGCGTCATCTTTGCCACGAAGAGGTGGTTCCATAATTGCAGTTTTTCACACTTGGAAAAGAGATTTCTAGGAAGTAGTCAACTTAGTTGTCAAAGATGGGTCTATTTTCTACTTTGCCATAATTGAAAAAAGGTGGGGGTCATGTAGGGGACCTCCACTAGAATTTTTGTTTGTAAATACACTCATGTAGTGTCATATAATTGAAATTGAAAGTGTATAGGGAATTTGGAAATTGTACTCACACTGATCTATAAAGTGTAATGGGGGTTGTAACAATCTCAACTTGAATCACAAAAATTATTATCTCATTCATATGTGCGCTCAATGCACATCCTTTTCTTCAGTTGTACAAAATATATCTTGGACCTACATCTTGGTCTTCATCCTTTGATCACTACAAATTTCAATTTGTTTGCTCAATTCTCTTAGAATTAAGGGAGTGACAAAGTTTACTACTACAACATGCTTCAGGAGTTCCTCATACCTACATTGGGATCCACATCGACATCATCATCATTAGGAGGGGCCATCCAAAGTCCTCTCTTTATTTTCTCTCTTTTGGAGGAAAGTTTTTCCCATAGGGTTTTCTTTCTTTCTCCGGTTTTTGAGAGATATTTTGTAAATGAGTACCTAAAATGGCGCACAGTCAGGACTCATGTTTCATAAACCTCCCTAAGTATCACTTAAGGGGGGGTGTTAGTGTGAATTTACTATTTACACTATAGTTAAGCTCACTTAGGTCAATATGAGGTTAGACAACTTCTTGTCTAACTAAATTGGAAACCATTAAGACCTCTAGAGGTTACCAAGTTATTTGGTAAACCTTATGAGCTACCTCTTTGAGGTTGGAAGCATTTCCATCTCACCGAAAAGGTCACTCAACACTTGGCACACAAGGTTGATGACTTGGTCATGGAGGTAGGTCACTCAACACTTGGCACACAAGGTTGATGACTTAGTCATGGAGGTTGTTGGTTTGCACACTCCAAATGTTCAACCTATAGGACACTTGTCTACTCCTTTGTGCCACCTTATGGAACACTTGTCAATACACCTCATAGGTGGATTGCCTCATCCTTGCCTATATAAGCAAGGTATTGTACACATTACAATTGGGTCAACTAATACATTTTATGCTTTGTTCAATTGTGCTTGTTTCTCATCTCCTTGATCCTCCTAAATTCTAATAGTATTCAATGCAAAAATACATCTCCAATCATCAAGTGGTTGTATACACCTTGTAGACCTACAAACAAGCTAAGTTGGAGGTCCTTCCTCCTCTTTTGAAGATTCAAAGCTAGATGAGCTCTCTACAATTTATTGTCTATCCATGGGACTCGATTCAACTTTCTCAAGTGTAGAAGGAAATTGAATCACATCTTCCTAATTATTTTGTTCTTGGCTGCAATGTAATAGAAGAAGGTCCAATTTCTCTAAAAATAACACTTCTACTATATATTACCTTATGTACAATAATATTCTAAAGATTGTATCCTTTCACACCATAACTATATTTGATGAAGATACATTTCAATGCCTTGTTCTCCATATTTGTTCGCTTCTCCTTTAGCACATGTGCATATGCCTTGCAACCAAAAACTCTAAGATGTCTTAATGAAGGCTTGTGACCCGACCATACCTCTATAGGCATCTTATCAACAAGGGTTGATGTAGGAGACCTATTAATTAGGTAAAAAGTAGTGGCAACAACTTCAACTCAAAACCTTTGTTCTAGACCAACACCACTCAACATACTCCTAGCCTTCTCCATCAGTGTCTTGTTCATTCTTTCTACAACTCCATTATGTTGTGGAGAATACAGAGTTGTATTTTATCTATGAATACCACAATATTTATAGAATTTATCATAATTATTGGAGAAAAATTCACTACCATTATTAGTCCTCAAAAAAATATTTTCTTTCTAATTTTCAACTCAACCATTGCTTCAAATTCTTTAAATTGATTGAAAGCTTTAGATTTACTTTTTAGAAAATATACCCATGTCCTTCTACTATAATCATCAATAAATGAAACATAATAAGTGTATTTTCGAATTGAAGGAACATCTACATGACCAAACACATCAAAATGAATAAGATCCAATACACCACAAGATTTATGAGAACTTGAGTAAACTAAACATAGTTTTGTTTTCAATAAATGCAATGTTCACATAAATAAAATTTAGGATCACAATCAAACAACCCTTCAATAAGGTTTTTAATTTTCAAGGTATTTAGACCCTTTTGTCCAATGTGGCCAAGTCTCTAGTGCTATAACATAGTTTTTTCTATAGGTAATTTTGATTCAAAAGAAAGAGAAACCTTGGGTACCCAGAAGCCATGACCATCTATTGAAGATGAAATCCTCACCTCTTCCAACGGAGTAGCCATATACTTTCTTTTCACATAAGTACTATTGCACTCAACAGTTCATGTATCAAGCTTATACAATGTGCCATATTTGACACCTCTAGAAATCACCATAGCACCTCTAACCATCTTGCATCCTACATTAGAAAATACTACCTGCACACTTGCATCTATTAGTTTTTCTCACAGATAACAAATTTTGTGTTAATCTAGGGATATGCAACACACCATTAATCCTTTTTATTCTATCATCAAGAAACCTGATTCTAATTTTACCATGACCAACAATATTTAAATAAAAATCATCACCCAAGTACACCTTACCTCCATCAAATTATTCATATTCATTAAACCAATCTCTATTAAAAGTCATATGGAAAGGTGCACCTGAGTCAATTAACCATGCATAATTACCTACATGGGTTGTCTAAGTTGCAATGAATGCATCACCATCTTCCTTCTCAGAATCAAAATATGAATCAAATATCTTCTTTTTCTTGTTTTCTTCTTCTTTGCAATCCTTACAAATATGTCCAAGCTTTCCACAATTCTAGCAAATTACTTTGGACTTTCTAGGAGATTTAGATCCCCCCTTGGACTTGGATTTATCATGCTTCTCATTATTCTTTCCTTTTTCCTTAGGTCTTCCATGAACATTTAGGGCCTCCTTGGAAATAATGGATACCTTCCTCCTCATCTCTTCAGAAAGAAAAGAACCCACCACATCTTCAGTCTTCAATATAACAAAAGTACTCCCAATAGCCATAATAAGAGAATCCCATGAATCAGACAAATACCAAAGCAATATCTGACATTTCTCCTCCTCATCCATTTTGACACCAACTAATTCCAATTGAACCACCAACATATTGAATACTTCCAAGTGGTCTGTAATTCGTCCACCCTCTTCCATTCTCAAGGAATGCAATTTCTTTCTCAAGAAAATCTTGTTCACTAAAGATTTAGCTTGATACATGTCACCAAGTTTCTTCCATAGTTTATGTGTAGAGGTATCTTCATGGACATTGATTAAAGCAGATTATTCCAAGCAAAATTTTATTAGACCCTTGGCTTTACAGTCCATAACATCATATTGAGTAGCCAAAGTAGCATTTGTAGGCCTTGAAACATTCTCATCAACAACATCCCATAGATCTTAATCTATCAAAAAATCCTCCATTTACAACTTCCACATCTCAAAATTATTTCCAGATAATTTATCCACCTTTATTCTCCTTGATGAACTTGCCATCTAAAAATCCTTGCAACAAGATCACAAAGTATCTTCTGCACAAGCTTCCACTCAAATATGGATTAGTTCAAAAAACCCAATAACCCACGACTAAAACCAAAGGTGATTAGGCTCTGATACTGTAAACTTGTAAGAAAGATAAGGTAGTAGCTCGAAACTTCCTACACGAATCTTGAGAAGAGAATAATGCAAAAAATTTATAGATCTTTACAACAATTATAGACACTTAAATAAAAATAAACATAAATATCATGCATATCACAACACAATGATTTATGTGGGGAAAACCCTTTCAAGAGAAAAACCCCACACTCTAAAAGCAGCCTAATAATTTTTTACAAATCACAAAGGTTACAATATACTTGTAGAGAAGCTTCTCACAGGAGTATCATCAACTAGAGATCTAGAGGCAACACGACTACCAATGGACTCTTCAAATATATCACAATACACAGCCACAATACAACACCCTCATAAAATAGGGTTTCTTTCTAGGGCAAGTCAAGCCAACAAAATATCAACTATCAAATCTAAGAACTAATGATGAATGATCCAACTTTATAATAATAAAATATACATTAAAATTTAGCTTTTAGGGGTGCTGCCCCCAAGCCCCCACTTGGCCACACGACCCTCGAACCCCCTGCTGGGGGGATGATCCCCTTAGATCGCTTGCATGGGGTACCCCCCCATGCCCCTCTCGCTTACCTATCAACAATACCTTATTTACTTGCAAGGTTGAGACACATTTTCCCAACATTCCTTTTATTAGATATCTAAAGAATCTTCATATGGTTCACCTTAGTAATTTAATTTACCTTGTATGTTGACAAGATCAAAGCTTTGATACCATTGTAATGTCCCTAACCAATATTCTTAGATTTAAAATAGTTAAATGGTTTTTAATTTCTAATTATAAATATGCTAAAATTTAAAATATCCATAACAACTAAAAGTAGATTTTCACTAAGCCCACTAGAATAGTAGACATATATTGCTAGCACACAAACACTTGATGTTTATGGAAAATAATTTTATAATCAAATAGAATATATAAAAAATATCTACATGATATTTTAATCATTTTTTAATCACCAAGATGTTATGAAGGTGAAGTGAGGGCATACAATGAGAAAACTTGAATAAACTATGTAGATTTTAACACAACTACAATATGTTGAATAAACTTACATATTTGAGACTACACTTGCATCAAAATATTGGGTCTACTTTTGTATCATAGATTTAATGAAAAAATGTTGTTATATAGAAATAATACTGTAAGAATTGAAGTTTGAAAATAAGAAAATAAAAATTTCAAAAATATTAAAAGAAGTCAAATCTAATTTCTAATTTGTTGATCCCACTACAAACCTCAAAAATATGACATTGTTTTTCCCTTGAACGTATGTGGATGCTAAATTTTGCAGCATAACACTAATTTGATGATTGATTTGATTTTGATAGAATAGACTTGCATAAAGATGCAAGATATGAAATTGATGAAAGATTGATCCTATTTATAGAATTTTCTAGAAAAATCTATCACGAGATGAGGATGAGAATGAAGAATTTCTATTAATTGAAATGATTGAGTATTCAATTCAACTAAAATTGGAAATTTTCCATTTTGAATCCATGAAAGGATAATAATGAATCATTTAATTTGATTAATGGATAAATGCAAGGAATATGTTTCCATTCAAATACCAAGTTGACTAATGGTTGAAATAGAATATTATAAAATTAGATAAAGTTAATTGGTGAGGGAAGATTAAGATTCTAAAATGAGATGGAGTTAACTGATCATAGAAGAAATAATTGGTTGACCAGAAAACAAGAGTTAAGTGATGAGTAAAAATGAGAATAATTTAAAAGTGTATATCAAATTGCATTTTAATTAAATGGATAATGGGTTTAAATGAGAAGTAATAATTATTTAATAAATAATATGTGATGTAATAATTGATTATTAATGAATAATTAATGTGATGATTAACAAATGATTAATTAATGGATATAGTTGATAATTTAGGGAACAATATGATGAAAATTAGGGGGAATATTTTAGGTTTCTACAAATACATCATCACTAATAAAAACAAGAAGTAAAATATTGAATATGCAAACTTGCTATTTTTTGCTTCACAAAAATTGTTAAAATATTTATAACTTTGTTCTTGTTAGTAGAAATATTATCTTTGCATAAAATTACTTGAGTAATCTAAAGGGGTTTTATTCATTGATATTCAAGAATCTGAGCATTTTCATCGTCAAATATTATAGTTAAATACAAGTTCTTCACAAACGAAAAATTGTTAGATTGACAAAAGGTATAAATTAGTGAGGTTGCCTAACTTATATAGAAGTTGTGGGCACAAATCCTAATGTCCCATTAGGAAAATAAATTATGTAGAAATATTTTCAAATATTTTCTAAAAACAGACCCCATAAAGAGTTTTGATAGCCTCCTCTTACACTTGACTATATTTAGCTAGTTAAAGATGCTTTTCTTACACTCATAAGTATCATAAAAACTTATTAAAGGAATATGTCATAATGTAGATTCTCTTCAAAAATTAAATTTTAGTAACTCCCCATTAATTTATAACTCATTAAAATTATCCTTTCTTGCCAAAACTACCAACTGTAACTCCTCATTTATGAACTGTCATTAAATTTATCATAACCTTGCCAAAGAAATTGTCATATAAGATATTGACCAAACAATGTAGGAGTTAAATATTATTCAATCTCTATGAATTCTCACACCCCTCCTTGGGAAAATACGTAATAATAACATTTCATTAATTAATTGCCCCCTTTTATTAAGAATGACAAATAATAATTAATTTGGGTCCAAATAATCAAATTTTAATTAAATTTTATTTCTCTAGCAATTTTCCTTATCCCATAAGAAATATAGGAATGGGCATATTGTCCATATAATTAAATTAATTAAAAAAGGTACGTCACATTCAAAGAACAACTACCGAATGGAAAAATATATGCAAGAAGAGGAGGTATTGATGAAATACATCAAAGGCCTTTATATCCATCGTAAGAGGCCCTTATTGCTCTCCAAGCTATTGGAAATAGATGAAGTGCATGCACATGCTCACTATCTTGAATTAGATAGTCCTCCATGCTCTCCAAAGATACAATGAGAGCTCTATGAACACAATAAATAAGGTAAGTGCTACAAACACCAAAACAAGGCCTATAAAGCATTATGCCCATTGCAATTCAAAGTCATAGATACAAAATTCTACAAGCTATTGTTGAGAAACAAGGTGAAATTACTGCAATAAAGACTTTTCAAATTGTATGAAAATATGAAATTTAATTCCTTAATATAGGGTTACCATAAAATATTATGTGTGGAAGCATTTAAGTCAATAAATAAATAAAATCAACAAACCATGAAGTAGCAACACATAACACCGGATTTATGTGGAGAAACCCTTTAAAAAAAATGCACTAGATTAAAATAAAATTTATGTATTAATCTTCAATGAACAAGATACAATATCTATACACTTCACTCTACACTTTGACAACATTCTAGAAACATATATGTACCTATAAAATATTATTTCAAACTACTATCTCACACCTTCAATATATAGGCAAAGAGAGATGAAAAACCATAAATATATTTTAACCAAAAAAATGGTTACCAAAAATATTGTATCTTGTGAAAAACCCACATCCATATTAAAAAGAACCTTTCAATAACAATAAAAATGATCAATGATTTAACATGGACATCAGATGTGCTCAATCAATGGATTCTCAAATAGAAAAGATAATTGCAAAGGTATAGTTGATTCATAACTCCTCAACAACTAATATCCTCAAGCCTAATACATTTTTGAGTCCAATAACTCATGTGGGTCCCATCCATTATGACAAGATTCTCCTCACATTCCTCTAGCATCTAAAATTGGGAATATGCCTTAAATAAATTTGAAGTCAAATGTAACCCCCATCATAGTGCTCCACCTCCCTCATGAATGTATATGTAAAATAATATCAATATTTTAGGTGAATCTAAGTCACAAATTATTTTTCCAATTATACTCTAGGCATCCAAGTTATATATATTTGTATGTATGTATGTATGTATGTATGCATGCATGCATGCATGTATGTATAATATTTTCAAGGTTAATGACACCTTAATCCTAACAAAGTTACATCCAGAAAATTTCCCTTCTAGGAAATGTAAAACTTGGGTAAGAAAAACTATTATGCATATAGATGTTAACATGGGTAAAAAATTGATTGTATTCTATAGGTTGATTCTAACTTATCCTACAATACAAAAAGGGCTAGTTTTAGTCTTTTGGTGCAAGAAAAAAATGACCATTAAAATATAAATCATGATTACTAAAGTTGACATAATTTTTGGTTCTTTTTCCCAAGGTAACTTCATTTACAAGGTTTTGTTGGAAACTTGGTATTGGAATTATCAACACCCCAAATAGATTATGCTTTGGTTGGATAAAAAAGGTGCTGATTTTACTATTAAAAATGAATCTAGATTAATTTTTTTGTTAATTGTATGTCATTGATAAGACACATTTTAGATATGTCTAGAGTTGTGTTTGGTAGCCCCTTTATATGAGGAACAACTATGTACTATTGGAGGGCCAACAAGCACCTCTTAATCAACAATGGTCAATGCTTCATGTTGAATGCTTACAAGCACAAGAAGGATAACCTAATGGACCTAAATATTTAATCAAGGAGAATGTTAAATGGAAGCATCCATATCATTCCACACGTGTAAGAAAAATAATATTGATATTGTTCCTTCAATAAAATTATCCACTTTTGATCTTTAAAGACATTCAAATAACTTTGAAGATAAAGGGTTTTTGGAACTTGGTTGGGTTGTTGTAAAATTAGGTTGCAACCATGTCATCCATTAAGAGGAGCATCCCTAAGATTGTATTAAGTATTCATAGGTTTTTGAGAAAAAAAGCCTCCATATTAGGGAGGTGTGATTATTACCAATATCAATTCATTAGAGAAGTGGAATACAATTCCAAAGATAGGAATTAGGATGCATACATTAGAAGCTGAAAATTTGGTGAAAAATAAAATATTCTAAGCCTATGTGATAGTCAATTTCACTAGGTAACTATTTTGAAATCACCATTGCAAGTGTGAAATTTTTGAGGCAATTTCACATAGAAGCAATGGTTTCATCATTTTACAAATCAATTGTTTCACCATCATACAAAGAAATTGTTTCATCACATGTTCTAAAAAAAATAGTAATGCCCAAAATACTTAAAATTCATATTTCTTTTATTTTCTAATGAGTTCTAAGAGCCTTGATGGGTTCTACAAGTATATTTAATAGTTTAAATATTCTTATAGGCACCATAAATGGATTAAGGTTGAACTAAAGCATGGATTATAGTAGAGTTCATAGCTAAATACTTTATCATAATAAAATAGTAGGACTAAGCGTATAACAAAGAGTTGTAGTGAACTTAGGTATTGGAAAACCTTGATTTCAATTTGGTTTTATTAGGGTTGTTGCCAAAAATGCAAAAAAAAAATGTTCTTTGTGTTGGTTCAAGCCAATGCCTTTGCCAATACTCACCCCTAAGTGTTGATCTATATCCTTGTTGTCAAATTTTTTAAGTTTCTAAGTCTATGCTTTTTTGTGTGGAAACTCTTCTAATCATTAGCAAAATAGTAAAAATACTGACAAGGATGCATTTATTAGTGTTTTTCAAAATTTTGGGCAGTTCTCTAATGATCTATGGTTATTGTCATGAGGAATTTTTTCATAGTGTTTCATCAAAAAAGAAAAGGGAGGAATTTATTTGAAGGTGTCAAATATGTAGGGTAGTTATTAAATCATCCCCACATGCCGACAAGGTTACATTGTCTTCAAAATTTTTGAAGGAAGAGAAAAGGTGCTTGTTTCAACTTTTTGGATGGTTGTTTAACTTTTCAAAACACTGACAAGATTATAAAATTATTTACATCATCAAAGTGATGATGAGTAGTTTTGGGTGCACAATGGTAGAGGTTTGGTGTGGTTTTCTAATCACTTGGAGTTCTCAATGGACCTTCAAGTGTTCCCATTTTCCATTACTGTAGGGTAGCTCTCCTAGCTGCCCTACATATTTCATGTAGCTATTTCTCAATCTAGGGCATTCATCTTGGAAAAAATACATCTACACCATTGATTTTCATGATGCTACAATGCAATGATTAGGTTTGGACACCTTACAAATTTTAAAAGAGGATTTTTTCATTTTGGAGAGAAGGTTGGCTCTTTTGGTGATAATTTGAGACTTTGTAGGTGCAATGACTTTTCTAGGGCTTCAATCATAATATCCATTTGTAGAAGTAGGGTGAAGATGTGAAACATGATCCAAAGGATAAATTGTATTGGGATTTATGTGGAGAATATCTCCAAAGTTTTATATATCTTTAGGGGAATCTTTACTCCCTATGAAGGTTCTTTCTTGTCATATTTGTCAACATAAATTTATTGAAATTTTAATTTGACAATAGGGGAGAAGTTCCAGTTACAACAACCCATTGAATTACCACCACCTCCATGCTCACTTAACCCCCCAAATTTTTTTTCACTTTGATCCATTAAAAAACTTTATTTTATTAAATAAATAATTACAAAAACACTAATGGCTGCTCATTAAGTGCAAGTGGATGAGATCCATTGACTTTTGAGTGGATTTGAATGATAAAACAATTATAATTGATTGAAATTATAGCGGGCGGATACTGGGACATTAGGTGGTGACGACCGGACGACACCTCTAAAAGGTGACTTTTTGACCCTTGCACGCATATCGAACCCTCCCGCATTCGACCAAATTGCCCACAATCCAAAACCTTAGTTATAAGCACTTAACTCGTGAGTGAAAAAAACCCTTTTTTTTTTTTTTTGATTCAAAGTATGGTTTGAATTCTATGGCTGTGTGAAGTTAGCCCTGGTGGATATTGGGTCTTCTCCCCTATTTTAAAATTATTGCAAGCTTTGTGATAATCACGTGTTATTTTCATATAGATTTATGTAATTCATTTCTAGATTACTGATTATGCTCTATGTATAATTCCTATAATTTGTGGTGGACTATCTGTCTTAGAGCTTAGTTCTTCAATGCTTTCATTCATTATTTTTCTTTCTAATATCTATGACTCTATAGCCCGATCAGATAGACATTAGTCTTGTACAAACCTAACTAATTTCACACCTTTAAAACAAATGAAATTGTTAATTAATAGTTTAAGAATAATCTTAGTGTTGTGTATTTGTGATCTTGTATTCTAACTAGGGAACACATATTAAGGAAGCCTTGAATGAACCTATCTCATATGGGTTATGTTTGCACATTCAAATCAACTATATATAAAGGTTATTGCAGTTTTTCTTTCTTGACCTAGTGACAATATTTTGGGTAAAGAAGGAAATTAGGTTTGATTATTGTTATTTTTGGTTGTCTATTTTATTTGATTCAATACATATATGGAGGTATACCTCAAGGAATACACTCTTGAGTCTAAGTTGAGCTCAAAGTGTTGTAGAGAAATTCACTCTTGTAGAGTTGACCTTCATCCCTCCATTTCCTATGGATGAATAGGTTCTTACTTTCACAATGATACCTTGGCCTTGAAAGTGAAAACATGTTCTAGTCCAAGTGTAGCTATTATTTTTGGGGTCACCCAATAGGTTCTATGCCCAAGAGGCCTAAGATTACATTCCATTTTGAAGGTAACATATACATGATTATTTTGGATCACTTTAAGTAGAGTAGACTCCTAGAGTTTGAATTCACTAGGGTAGATCATCGTGTCTTCTTATTGTGATATTTTTCACTCTCTATTTCTTAAGTTAAATGTTATTTTTTTAAGAAAGTGAAATTCATTATTCCTTTATTAAGATATGTAAGTGATGACTAGTTGTAAGACACAAATTTCTCTAATATATAGATCAAGTTTGGTATTAGAGTATAATTTTTTTTTATGAATTTTCCTCTCTATGACATATTGCCAATAAAATTATTTCTTAATTGGTTTCTTAAATTGATCCCATGAATTAATTGGATCTTTTTTGGGCTTAAAGTGATAGAATTAAAAAAAATTTATGAACCCAGCTAGAAAGCATGCTTTACCATTCTTAATATTACAAATGAAACATGTTGAACTCTAAACCAAGATAAAATTTGCATACTAAAAATACTTCCAATTGTGCCAACCAATGGTCAAGCTTTTCTACATCCACATCTTCTTCGATTGAAGGAATCTCAATCTTTGTAGTTCATTAATCCTTTTATAAGATATGCATGCGATGGCTAGTTGTGAGGCATAGATTTCTCTAGTTCATAGATCAAGTTTGGCATTAGAGGAAATGTTTTCACATACATTTTCCTATATGAGATTTTAGATAAAATTACTTCTTAATCAATTTCTTCAATTGATGCCACAAATTAATAAGATCTTTTTTCTTAAAGCCATAGAATACAAAAAAAAATCAAACCAAGCTAAAGCATGCTTTTGTATACTCAATGTATTAAAATAAAATGTGTCATTCTAAACTAAGTATTCATACTAAAACATACCTCCAATTTTACCAACCATTAGTCAAGATATTTTGCATCCACATCTCCTTTGAATAAATGAAATTAAATATTTGTAATTCATCAATCTTTCATTAAGGTATATATCTAATGATTAGTTGTAAGGAAAATCTTTCTTTAGTTTATAGATCAAGTTTGTATCAAAGCAAGGATTTTTAATGTACACATTTTCCTTTCTATGACATATTGGGTAAAATTGCTTCTTCATCAATTACTTAAATTGATCACATGAGTTAATAAGAGATGTTTTTATTCATCATATAATATAAAAAACTTCTAAATCGAGTTAAAAAATGCTTTTCCATTCTTAATATAACAAAGGAATATTTTGTTCGAAACTAAGAGTATGCATTTTAAAACATATGTCCAATTGTGCCAACCAATGGTCAAGATTTTTTGCATCCACATCCCATTTGAATGGAGGAACCTCAATCTTTCCCTTATTTGTGAATTGAGGTGTTCAAGGTATAATTTCAATTTACTATGTCATTGCTCCTCATTTTCTATATAGTGGGACTTCCCCTTGCTCTTGACATCTTCCATTTACCACGACTTCTCCATGAGAACCTCTATGATCCCTCTCATTATCTCTATTGACTGAGACATGATTGCAACACCAACTTCTAGTTTGAGTAACTTTTCTTCTTTATCAAGGGTTTCTACATCTCTTATCATGTTTCTTAGTTCTCTCTTTCCAACAACTAGATTCAATTACTCTTTGCAAAGAAAAAAAATCTTTCCCATCTACTCTTGTTGTTGACATGAACTTGTAAAATCAGTAACAACACTTTCACAAAGGAAATAACTTGCTCTACTACAAAACTAGTTGTAAGACACAACTTTCTCTAGTTTATGGATTAAGAAGAGTTACTATGGAATAAAATAAATTTGAATTTGAAATGAGATGAATGAAGTTATAGCCACAATTTAGTCCATATGACAAAATCACATATATAGTTTAGCATAGGATGGATAATGCTTTGAGAATTGAATCAAGAATGTTTAGAACTAAATGATATAACACAATAGAATATTTGATTCAAGATTTTGATTAATGAATGTGCCAAAAATAACCAATTAAATGTTAGAAATATACATTAAAAACATTCACACAAAATAACATTATATATATATATATATATATATATATACTTCCATTGTACTACTATTTTATCCTATTGACAAAAAGTACTACCATTGATTTTGTTAGGGTGGTCCCATTTAGAATTTGTTAGAAATTCATAACATGTTACCATTTTTTAACAAATAATTTCCCTGATGTGATTGGATTCAGTATAGACACGTCCATCCTTATATCAATCCTGCAATTTTTATTCGCTTTACGTATGATACCCACCATGTTGTTAGTGGGGGACAACAAGGCGAAATATTCCTAGAGACTGATACCTGTGTTTCAACTAATCCACAGGTATGGATTAGGAAACGTCAAGAAGAACAATTTTTTATTACCTAACAGCAAATGCAATAATTCAGTTTTATGAAAAACAACAGCTTTTGTTCAATAATATGCAGTAGCACACCACCTCGAGGGTCCTACAGAAAAAAGATACTAATTTGGAGATAAGTGAAATCTAATCCATATTTGGTCCTAGATTCTGGGGTTTTTAGTTCTTTTTTAAGGTTTGGGTCCATTCCCAACCTGCCTATTTGGCAGGATGTAGCAATCTTGTGATCAAAGTCACGGACTTACGGTATACAAATTAAAAATCTTTTTTCAGGAATGCTTAGTCAGTTTCAATGTATACAGTTCAGTGAAAATGAACCTACTCAGCGCTTATAAGAAGTCCATGTTTGCCTGAACTTTTTACACTACAATTGCCTGCATTTCTGAATGGTTTGACCTGCATAGCAAAGCAAATCAACCATGGAGACTGTTGGTCTTATTGAATGTTTGAATATTATTGCCTTAGTCATTTTATGTTCGAGAGGAGCCAATGGGCAACTTAGTTCAACATTTTATGAGAATTCATGTCCTTTTGCACTGCCAATAGTCAGGGAAGCTGTTGCACAAGCTGTGTCAAAGGAGAAGAGGATGGGTGCATCTTTGCTCCGTCTTCACTTTCATGACTGCTTTGTTAATGTAAACAAGTTAATCTTCATAAAGTTATATTTTTATTTCAATTAAAATTTTCGATAAATGAAATTAGGTGTCCAGTAGTTTTGTATTTGTTTTTATGTTTGATGTTCTAAGTTTAGTCCTGTATAGACTTTAAAGGTGTGATTATATATCTATTTTTTAAAAAATATATGTAGTGTTATTTCATAAATGATAATCTAGACACTTATTTTAAAAAAAACAAAAAATTGCATACAATTATGTTTAATCAAATTCAGTCTAAGAAACTTTTTAATCTGCTAGAACTCTCAGAGAATTTCCATGATGAAATTTATCCTTAAAAACTTTTTAATCTGCTAGAACTGCCTTAAAAGGATTTCCATGATGGAATTTATCCTTAAAGAGAGGTTGAGAAGATAGTTGTATCAAGATATATGTTTCAACAATTATTTTAATAAATTTGGAAGTTACATGATTTTTTCTCTTTCTGCAGGGGTGTGATGGGTCGATATTATTGGACGACACCTCTACATTTACAGGAGAAAAGAATGCAGGACCAAATGCCAATTCTGTTCGAGGATTTGAAGTGATAGACACCATTAAAAGTCGGTTAGAAGGAGTTTGCAGTGGGGTTGTGTCTTGTGCTGACATTGTGGCCATTGCTGCTCGTGATTCTGTTGTAGAAGTATACTTCTCCCCTTCTTTATCATTATTAGACAACTTAAAAAGAAATTCATATCACTCTGCAGTACAGTAATGGCTAAGCAAGCAAAATTATGTAGTCTAATTAATACCAGAAGTAGTTTTCATTTAAGATCTTAGTCTCTATCTGTGTGATATTTTTGGGTTTTTGATTGCTAGCTAGGAGGACCCACATGGCCAGTACAATTGGGAAGGAGAGATTCAACAACTGCAAGTTTAAGCAGTGCTAACAGCCTTCTTCCTTCTCCCTTTGCAAACCTGAGTTCTCTCATTTCTGCATTTCAAGCTCAGGGTCTTTCTACAAAGGACATGATTTCCCTTTCAGGTACTTGTAAAGATTAAAATTTTACCTGAGCAAAACTTTAATTTAAATGTTTATGTATAAGATCATAAGAGAATTAAATGTTATAATTGCTTAAAATTTTAGGTGCTCATACAATTGGCCAAGCACGGTGCACCACCTTCAGATCTCGCATCTACAAAGAATCCAACATAGATACTGCATTTGCAACTTCTCTGCAGGCCAACTGCCCAAGTGGTGGTGGGGATAATAACCCTTCACCCTTAGATGTGGTCTCTCCCAGTTTCTTTGACAATAGCTACTACAAGAATTTGAGAAGCCAGAGAGGCCTTCTACACTCTGATCAGGTGTTGTTTAATGGCGGCTCTGCCGATGCTCAGGTTGCTACCTACAGTATGAATCCTTATGCCTTCTTCAGTGATTTTGCAACAGCCATGATAAATATGGGAAATATCAAGCCTCTTACTGGAACCAGTGGAGAAGTTAGACAAAATTGTAGGAAAATCAATTGACATGTTAAGTTATGGACAGCACAAACAAATTCCAAAATGTCCTCAAGATCTGAGGGATTGTTTGAATGATTTGGAAGGTTTTCAAGGTTCCCCTCTTATAATATCTTCTTCCAATTAATAATGTTTGGAGATGGCATTTGCTTCACAGATTTGATAACGAAGGCAAACAATTTAAGTCAAATCTAAAATGGATCAAATTGTGTATATTGTAATCATTTTGAAGTAGATTATAATGAAATGACACTTGTGCTTTGACTGTGATGAATGGTAGTGGCCTGAAGAATTTGTTGGGTTATGCATTCAATCTTACTCACATATATAAGTATGAATTAGTATCAATAAGGTTTGATGTTGGCTGCAAGATTGCTTGAAATAAGTTGGGATAGCTTTTAAGGAAAGCCCTTCGGCATATGTTCAAAATCTACTAAGTGTTTGTCAAGAATAAATTAGAGATTATTTGATGATGATGCAGGAATCTATTAAGATAATTAATTACAGTTTTTTAATTAAGGGTTAAAAAGAGATTTTGAAAAGGTTCTAATTTTTTTACAAAGATTAAAAATAAATATATTAATGAAGTCTTAACACTTAAAAAAACACCATTTTTTAAAAAAGATAAATTTTTTTTATAAAATATTAAATAACATTAGAGATCAATCAAATCAAGGTAGCTTGAAGTCATAGTGTTTCAAAAAGCTTTTGTAGTGTTGAAAAATGTACACCTTTACATTTTCGCACTATGTTTGCATCCCTTTAATTAATTGGACTTAATTAAGCCTTTAATTGACCCAATTATGCATTCTTTTTGAAAGGGAAACCCACATTTAATTAATGCCTACATTGAACTTAACATCTTGGAAAATGTGTGTTCTAGGTTTAGGGCGTAGGACCCATTCACCCTCCTCAAGTCTTGGATCCCATTTTTTAATATGTTTTTGGTGGCATTTTAATGATCTAAATTGTGGTGTTTAATTGTCGGGTAATTAAGTAAACACCTATAAATATATAGTTATTTTATCAATTCAACACTAAGAATCAAGAGACAACTTTCACATGAGCAAATATTATTTTCAAGAGCATTGCAGAGAATTTATCAGTCATCTACAACAGCATTCAAGATCCTATCATGTTGTCAAAATTTATGTGTGTTGTTTTTGTAGCTAACATTGTAATGTAGGTTTTAAGAACTCAAGCATCAAATCAAGCATCCAATCAAGCCATTTTATGCAAGATCTAATCCTTAGAGAGATGTGTTAGAATCCAGTCCTCTAAGGGCAGCCATTAAAGGGTTTGGTGAGGTGCAACAAGCTTTGCTCATTCATCAATTCATTTTATCACTATTTCATTATCAAGGTTTAATTACCAAATCGGAGTTTGACCAAGGCATACCCCTATTCATCCAAAAACAAAATTTTTCCCTTTCTTTGTGTATGTGCAAATTTGCAGGTGAACAAGGATTGAAGATTGATCAAAAGTACAATTTTACAAAGTTGTCAAAGTTGTCAACATTGTCGTCAAGCCACAAAAACTTATATCTCAAATTTATTTCTGAATTTTCGGTAGTGAAACTTGGGGAAAACATCTCAGATCCATCTCCAAAGGACCCCAAAAATTGAGCAGAAAAGCCCTACAAGGACTCATTTTCCCAGTGGCCCAAGTATCCAATTTTGGCGAAAGTATCCTATAGTTCTCAGGACAAGCTTTTCTGGGTTAGTAGATATCACCCTGCAACCCCCAAATCTGCTTGCAAATTGTTGTTTCTATTAGTATTATGCTTTAAATATGCATTTCAAGTTTTATATTGCATAATTGAGCTCATTAAACATTTTTAGTTTATCTCCCCAAAGTGCATTTCAGTCATATTTATCACTTTATGTCTTAAGGGAAATAATATATCCTCCTAATAGGGTTGACTCACCTCAAGGTTGAAAGTCAATCCTACCTTGGGAGACTCATTTCCTAATGAAAATAGAAGAAAGGTAGGTGCAACATATATCCATTTAACCATTCCATTTTGGATCACCCACTTACCTTTTTCTATGTTTCATTTTGGTGAACCCAACATAGTACATATAAAATTCTAAAATTGGAGGTCATTAAAACTCTAGATCTAGGATTTTCATTAGTTTGCATTGCATTGCATTAGTTTTCATTTCATCTAGGGTTTTAAATTTGTATTTTGCATTGTTTAAAATATGAAAAATTCAAAAAATTGCATACATATTATATTGATTTTGCATAGTACTTGCATATTAGTGTACTTTCAGTCATTTACATTAGAAAGTTTAGTCAAAACTACATTAAAAAAGTTGTCATCTTTGTTCACTTTTTGTCCTTTATTACACTTGCATTTAGACACCAAAATCTGAAATTTTTTGTCATAGAAATCATAGTTTGCAACTTGAAACAAGGAACCTAAAAAATAACCTGAAAACTTAGATTTTAAATTTTGAAACATTTGTACAAGGATTCATTCATCCTTGGGAAAATTTATCCTTGTACATGTGTCCTAGCAAGTTTCTAGGTGCATTTTTGTGTCTGTTTCTACATTTTGATTTGCTATTAAAACTACACTTTGAAATCTGAAAAATAGTTATTGTATGTGCAAGAAAAGTGACATTTTGCTTCATTTGTTGCAAGTTCATGGAATTTTTTTTGCTTCAGCATTGAAAATTATCTGATTTGTAGGAAAATTATGTTCGTTTTTTGAAGCATTGCATATTTTGGATAGATTAGTTCTCATAAAAGCATGTTTCCTTTTCAAACATTTAGTGTTCATATTGTATCACATGGCTTACATATGATTCTATTTTCCCTACTTATGAGAATAATCTCGGAAAACAAAATAAAACATTTGAAAAGAAAGTTAGTTACCCTCATAATATCTATCGGATTTGTAAGAATTTCATAGCACAAGAGGATGCAAACATAGACAATCATGACAATCATAGTTGTTCTTCTCCCGATACCTCTCCTACTTGTGATGAAGGTATTTTGGTGAAAGGAGATACAATCATTGAGAATTGCGACTTGATCTTGTTTGTCCCTCTTTCAATTCTTCTCTCATGTGGGAAGATGTTGTACCAAATGAAGATGATATCATAGATACATTTTTTTCAAAATATGGTATAGATGAAGAGGCTAAGTCAACCTTTGATCCCCCCTCATTAGAAAACCATCAACAAAAAGTCAAATCCATTGAGGTTATGAACACACAAGTGTCCATTAGATCTCCTTTGACTATAGGACCTCCAACTCCTCTTGGACCTCCTAAGAGTCCTATAATCATTAGACAACCTAATATTCCTTTTGAACCCCCTGAGAGTCCTCTAATTATTGGACCTTCCAAGTCATCTCCTAACCCACTTCTTATCATAGGACCACCACAACACCAACCAAAACCTCTTGGACATATCTTAAATTTTGTAAGACAACTCACTAGTAAAAATGTTTCATAGCAACTGAGTTATAATATTGTTTCTCACACATATAATACAAGGAAGAATAGGAAACCACAAACCATAACTACTTCATTACCATTACCTCAACCTAATTTTCCTAGTGCTCTTCGTTTACCTTCACACAGTGGAAATGGGTATGTATGATCTTGTGGAACAACTCAAACACTCTTGCAAAGATTTCTTTATGGGATATTATTCAAGCTTCACCTAATTATCATAGCATACTTCAAAGTGCTTTACAACAAGTAGTGGTCCCTCCTAGTGTGCAACCAAATGATGTAGCAGCCCTAACTCAAGGTATGAACTCAATCAACTTAGACATTACCTTTCATCAAGATGAGTTACCTCCATTGGAGATACAAAAACAAAATGAGGCATTGATGATAGTGGCTATCAAATGTAATAGATGTGGAATAAAAAGAAATCTCATTGACAATGGTTTGACCCTTAATGTTTGTAGTGTAAACCTTCTAGATAAGATTGGAGTGGACAAGAGAAAAATTCAACCATACTCTTTATCTATCTGGGGATTTGACAATTTGGGAAAATAATTGCTTGGTGTGATAACACTACCTGTTAAAGTAGGAAAGGTAACATTGCAAACTCCTATTCATGTTATGCCTCAAGAAATCTCATATAATATTCTCCTAGGTAGACCTTGTATTCATGCAATGAATGTGGTTCCTTCAACATTACATCGTCTAGTGAAGTACATTTACAACAACAAGGCTTACATAATCAAAGCTGACCTACAATCATAAAATTGTTTGCAAACTGAAATATGAATGACAAATCCTCTAACAACACTGACACCAACTACAAATTTGGAACCAATACAAGAAGAAGAAGAGAAATCAATCACAAAATATTGGATGATGACTGGGGTTCATTGGATTTTACACCTACATTCATGGGAGAATACAAGATTACACACAAATTAGGAAAAGAGAAAGAATATGACGTAATATCAACATAAGCTGAGTCATCAAAAACATGCGAGCCCACAACTTTTGGCAAAGAAGAGGAAAATACTTGAGTTATACATCCACATATGATGAGTGTGGTTATGAGAAATCATCAAATAAAAAAGAAATGGAAAAAAATTATGGAAGAGGTTACAAGATTTTGAAACAACTTGGATATATGGAAAAGGATGTGGCATTAAAGAACAAGGTATTCATGTCTCTTATAACCTACCCCACAAGGAAAAACACAAGGTCTTGGTTATTATCCTTAAAAAGAAATGAAATCATCAAAGAAACCTTCACTTAATATCAATGTCATCATGCAAAACACTCCTAGGAAAAATATACATCACGTTCATGATATTGCTTCAACTTCAAACACACGTCTTAGCAATGATTAGGGTTCATTAGATTTTACGCCCTCCTTTTAGGGAGAGTACAAAATCTCACAATCTAAACCTAGAGAGTCTTGTGTATGCATGAAACCTTTTTGTAAGCAAGAAATATCTTTATCACAAAAGAAAGGAACATTTTCTACCATTGATCAAGAGAGTACCTTATTGAGGCTTCTCCAAGCCTGCTTGATATCTCTCCTCCCAAAAAATGAATGGAATTTTACAATAAACTCTCATTTTGTGCATATCATTGAGTGCATCCATTCTACCAATCAATGCAAGGCTTTGAGTAATAAAATTCAACATTTTAAGGATTGTGGTGCTCTTCCTTGTGTTGATGCACCTATTTCCTCTAATTGATAATGATTTTCATCCTATCACGTTGCTCATGACTATGTGGCATTAGTATCTTTATGTTTCTTGCTCATTGCCATTCGTGGTGGTACAATCTTAGGTGTTACAATATTTATCTTGGCAGAAACATGATAGTCCTTGGTGGGTGTCTTTGTCTCTATGCTTGGGGGGCAAGGACAACTAGTTTTGGAGGTGTGCATTCTTTTCAAGGAACCCCTTCCTTTCTTTCTACTTAAAATACCAATGTACATAGCAAGTATGTTGACATTTTAAGTGGGGGCATATTGTCCCCCGATCATTATTTGAATGTTTCCTTCTTAGCGATGATAGCATACATCTCCTAGGAAGTGTGAGCATTGACATTATTGACATTAGCATTAACATTTTTATATTTCTTGCTGCACTTTGTTCATAGAGGTTGAGCTTAGTGTAGCATTGGCATAACATCTTGATCATGTTGTGGCGCCTTATCAAAGTTATCAAGAGGTATAAATTTTGGTATGGTTGACATATGGGAGCTTGTAGACCTGGCATGGCTTTCTCATCAACCACCTTTTTGGGGGTACATACCAACCTAATGTGTGTTTCTCATATTTGTCTTGGGGGCTCACCTAGTGTATATTAGATTGCACTATCTCTTGTGAGTGTATTTTTATGGTCACCGAGAATATCACAACTTGCTTGTCCATGGAGCCATGTGTTTCATAAGTGATTTTACATCCTTATGAGTGTATTTGATGAACACAACACGATACAACTTGCTAGTCCATCTTTATTTCCTCCTTGCATTAATTTTGACATTTTATGTTTGTGTATATTTTCTTGCTACTTCATATCTTACATTCTCTTATGTGTCCCTTTGTGCTTATGTTGGTTTTCCATGGGATCTTGATCCTGGGGGCTTGACCACCTCCTTGATCTTTTTCATCCTATCTCTTCAATATTTGTGCACTTGGACCCCTCTTGACATATATTTGTCTACTTTAATGTGAGTTTGAGGGAAAGTTCATACTCTCACTAAAGTGGGGGCTTAATGTAGTGTTGAAAAATGTACACCTTTACATTTTCAAACTATGGTTGCATCCCCTTAATTAATTGGACTTAATTAAGCCTTTAATTGGACCAATTATGTATTCACAATCCTAATTAATTTCTTTTTACATAATTGAAACCCACATTTAATTAATGCCTACATTGAACTTAACATCTTGGAAAATGTGTGTCCTAGGTTTAGGGCCTAGGACCCATTCGCTTTAAGTCTTGGATACCATTTTTTAATATATTTTTGGTGGCATTTTAATGATCTAAATTTAGATTGCAAAGGTCGGCTTGTGGTGTTTAATTGTCGAGTAATTAAGGAAACACCTATAAATATATAGTTATTTTATCAATTCAATACTGAGAATCAAGATGAAACTTTCACATGAGCAAATATTATTGTCAAGAGCATTGGAGAGAAAATTTATCAGTCATCTACAACAACATTCAAGATCCTATCATGATGTCAAGATTTATGTGTGTTTATGCATATTTTTGGAGCTAACATTGTGATGTAGGTTTCAAGCATTCAAGCATCAAATAAAGTGTAAAATCAAGCACCCAATCAAGCCATTTCATGCAAGATCCAATCCTTAGAGAGATGTGTTAGAATTCAACCCTCTAAGGGAAACTATTAAAAGGATTGGTGAGGTGCGGCAAGATTTGTTCATTCATCAATTCCTTCATTTTATCACTATTTCATTATCAAGGTTTAATTACCAAATCTGGGTTTGACCAAGGAAAACCCTAGTTCACACAAAAATAAACATTTTTCCCTCTCTTTGTGTATGTGCAGATTTACAGGTGAACACAGATTGAAGGTTGATCAAAAGTGCAATTTTGTAAAGTTGTCAAAGTTGTCAATAGTGTCGTCAAGTCACCAAAAATTAGATCCCAAATTTATTTTGACTTTCTAATAGTGAAACCTAGGGAAAATAGCATCTCATATCCATCTCCATGTTGGAAGACTGAAATCACTGAGAGGGGGGGGGGGTGAATCAGTGATTTATGAAAGCCACAATATTATTTTTTTAAAGAGAAAAGATTTGTGTTCAATTTTAAACCAAGAAAACAAATGACAGTTTGTAAAGTAGACTTGACTTGTGTATCAACTAAGCATATGAATAAGACAAATATTATGGATAGGCTTAAATGAGATATTTATGCTTTCACTTGAATGACTGTTTGTACCATTAACAAGACAACTTCACTATGAACATTTGCAGAAAATGAGAAGGCAATCATTCAACTATGAACTACTAAGGACAAATATCACAATCTAGCAATATTATCATAACAAAGCAATGACAATATAAGACCATGAATTTGACGAGTGGAAAACCCTCTTAGGGTAGAAAAACCACTCCAAAATGATGCCTTACTAGCTTAAATAAAACCACTATTTATAATGCCTTACAGGCATAATTTAGAGCACCCACTCTAGGAGCACCAACTCCTTACAAATTTAGGAACACCCATTCCAAAGAGCACCAAATCTTTTTATGCATGACAATTATAGGATCCTATAAGAACCCTAGAAGTGCAGATTTTGAAACTCTAGAATTTCAATAGAAGACTATGTATATAAATATATCAATAAGCACACTGAAGAATGTTGTAAATCAACATCTTCCTTTACAAAGTATCTGAGATTCAATGATTTTCAATGTAAACCCAGTTTCTTGTCACTATAAAGATAAAAATCTGATCTTTCAGAAAAAGCATTTTCTCTTCTTCTCAGTAACCTGAGAAATACAACAAAATCTTCTTAAATAAATGCATAAGCATCTTTGCAGACCAGTTTGAAACTCTAAGAACAATCTCCAGATGAGATTCTAGAAACCCTAACGGGTTTTTAATCATAATCATCAAAGATTAAATATATCAACTAAAATATTAACAACATAACCCATTTGTAACAGTTATAGCCAACTGTCAAATAACTAAGAAACAAAAAAGAGTTATCATCTTGTGCATAAAACAACTTCATTTCTTTGTTTTTCAAAAACCAAATAATAAGATCCTTTTAATCCCTTAACAAATTTTTTAGGAAGAAAAATCTCAATTGCAAAATCGAAGGCGTGTAATAGTTTTGCCTTTACCTGTTCATGATGGGAGAAAGAGAAAAAAATACCATAAACTGTTGGAGACCATCATAACTTCCCAACTGGAAGTCAAGTTCAACTTCCACAGTCGCACACATACTAGATCATAGCTAGTATTCCAATTACAAAAACTAGAACGACAAAAAATGCCAAGCCATTCTTACTACTAGCAAGCTCTAGGAAATCAAAGCATAAACCCTCAATGTATCGGCTGAGAGAAGACACCAAAAACTGCAAACTATCATACTATCCATGGCGGCTAGGGTCCTTCTCAAATATCTTTTACCCTAAAACAAGCCTCTTTTCATTTCAATGACTTCATCAACAATAATAATCATTTTAAGTTCGTTGCTGTTGTCAAATAATGTTGACAATATAATCACTTTAAAATCTACTAAAAATTCCAACATCATAATACCAATTATCATTTCACTAAGTCAAATATAGATATCATGACCACTGAAAAGAGCAATATCATATGATTAATGTGATTTAAACTAAGCACTGAAAAATTCCTTTACCCGGGCTTTCTTAAAAAACTTTTAATCTTTAGTGCCCGACTGCTTTGGTATGTCTCATAACTTAGTATGCCCGACAAGGACTTATTTTGGTTTGCTTAATAAAAGTCCCATGTCTCTTAGGTGTCCGACACCATTTATGGTGTAAATGGTAGATATTTCAATCTCCTTAACATAGGCCATATCAACTATGAGATCCTTAAAAAAATCATATACCATTGTAATACAATGAAATACAAGTTGTCCAAAGTCAAATGACTTTCTATGTTGTATAACACCATGAATTAATGCCTTGAAGACCCATTTAGCAAAATAATCAATGACGAGAATATACAAGTGACACACGTATTCTGAAAGTGTAATCTGAAAGTGATCATTACATGTTTAATCTGAAAATACACCACAATCTAAAAAATGATCAACTTGAATATACCTGAGTGACCGTGCCGTATATTAGAAACAAGACATACCCTGAAGAAAATGCATGCCCTGAAACAAATGCATGTCCTGGTATAATGAACATGCCCTATCATGATAAACACATGTCAAACATCAGTACCAACATGTAAATCACCATGTGAACCAACTGAAAGCCAAGTTTTGTCGTGCATGCCATGAACCAACCATGTAAATCACCATGTGAACCAACTGAAAGCCAGGTTTTGTCATCAAGGACAAACAATAAACAACTGAAATCCAACAAACTCCCCATTTGTCCTTGATGGAAAAATAAATAAACAACTGAAACCAACTAACTGTCCAACACAATAACCAGCTGCAGATAGAGCAATAGAGCAGCAAAAATATAAGAGAGCTATAAATGAGAAATCAAAGAACTAAGCTCCCCCTAAATCAGATAGAGGAGAATCAATGAAGTAAGGATTGAGAGATAACTCCCAATCTAAGTCCCAGTCTTTCAAGGACTTCTTTGGATAGAGGCTTAGTGAATATATCAGCCACCTATTCTTGTGAAGCAACAAACTATAGACATACATCATTATCCAACACTTTTTCTTGAAGAAAGTGAAACTTGATAGCAATATGTTTAGTACAAGAGTGCATAACAAGATTCCTAGAGATATTGATTGTACTTGTATTATCACATAAAATAGAAATAGGCTTAGAAACTGTGATACCCATATCAGACAATGTTTGAGTCATCCAAAGCAATTGAGTATAGTAAGAAGTGGTAGCTATGTATTTTGCCTCAGCAGTGGAAAGAGCAACTAATTCTTATTTCTTGCTATGCCAAGCCACTAACTGATCACCAAGAAAGAATGCAACACCACTGGTGCTTTTTCTATCATCCAAACAACCAGCCCAGTCAACATCTATATATGCAATCAGAGAGAAATCATTGCTCCTAGGATACCAAAGACCATAATCAAGAGTACCTTGAATATACTTAAAAATTATTTTAACAATAGTAACATGGGATTCCTTAGGTGATGCTTGAAACCTTGCAACCATGCAAACTGCCTACATTATATCAGGTCTGGAGGCAATTAAATACAATAAACTACCAATCATTGATCTATATTCAGATTGATTAGCATCAGGAGAATCATCAAATTTGGTAAGTTTGCAACCAGTAACCATTGGAGTACTAACAAGTTTACATCCATCCATTTGAAACTTTCTAGCATCTCTCTAGCATACTTGGTTTGAGAGAGAAATATACCATGTTCAAGTTGAGAAACTTGAAGACCAAGAAAGAAAGTCAATTCTCCCAACATTGACATTTCAAATTTAGATTCCATAATATGAGAGAATTTTTTAGTTAAAGCATCACTATTGCAGCCAAAAATGATATCATCTACATAAACTTCAACAACTAGAATATCAGTACCTTCAATCTTGACATAGAGATTACTGTCAACACCACCTCTAGTGAAGCCATTTGATATCAAATGATTATCTAGCCTAGAGTACCATGCCCTAGATTCTTGTTTTAAGCCATATAAGGCCTTCTTCAACCTATAAACATGATTAGGCTTATCTTTGTAGACAAACCCTTTAGGATGTTCCATGTAAACCTCTTCATCTAAATAACCATCTAAAAATGCAGTTTTGACATCCATTTGATAAACAGTGAAATTATTAAAAATATAATAAGCCAATAATATTCTAATGGATTCTAGTCTAGCAATAGGTTCATACTTTTCACCAAAATCAATACCTTCCTTTTTAGAATAGCCTTTGCAAACAAATATTGCTTTGTTGCGAACAACTTTTCCATTTTCATCAAGCTTATTTTTGTAAACCCACTTGCCACCTATGACATTCTTGTCATCAGGTCTTGGGACTAACTCCTAAGTTTTGTTTTTCTCAATTTTACTTATTTCTTCCTACATAGCCTTAAGCCAACATTCATCCAAAAGAGCTTCATCACAGTTCTTAGGTTCAAATTCAGTGACTAAACAGAAGGCTGTATGCTTTGCCATTTGAGCTTGTTCTTCAAGTTTAGCAGCCTTTCTTCATGTTTGAACTCCAACATTTCTATCCCCAATAATTTGACTTTGAGGATGATTTTTAGCAACATATTTTGAAGGAGTTTTGGGCACAATATTTTTAGAACTTGTTGTTTCATCATGTTTAGGACTTGCTGCCTCAATACTTTTAGGTATTGTTTCAAGTTCTATTTCCGTTTCTTCCTCATCATCCCGCACAACAGTTTCTAAGTGTGGTCTTTCATCAACTTTCACATTGACTACCTCAACATTCTTATTAATCCTTTTATTATAGCATTTATAGGCTTTACTTTGAGTTGAGTATCCCAAAAAGATACCCTCATCATACTTTGATTGAAAGCTGCCTAGATGTTCATCATCTTTCTTAATAAAGCATTTGCTGCCAAAATTTTTAAATTTTTTTATAGAGGCAAACTTTCCATGCCATAATTCATAAGGAGTGAATTTTGATTTCACTCTAAGTTGCACTTTGTTTAAAATGTATATAGCTGTATGAACAACTTCTTTCCAATACATGTCAAGAAACTTAGCCTCATCTAACATGGTTCTTGCCATTTCTTTCACCATTCTATTTTTTTGTTCAACTACCCCATTTTGTTGAGGTGTTCTTGTGGCTGCATATTACCTCTTAATACTAGGTTGTTCACAATAATCAATAAATTCCTGGGAAGTGAACTCTCTTCCTTTACCAGATCTCAAGCATTTAAGTTTTAAATCAGACTCCTTTTCAACCATTTCATGAAAGATCTTGAATCTTTCAAATGCCTCTGACTTATGTTTAATAAAAGTAACCCAAACCATTCTTGTATAATCATCCACAAACAACATGAAATACTTTTCACCATTAATTGACCTTGTTCTAGTTGGGCCACACAAATCTGTATGCACTAGTTGTAAAGGCTTAGTTGAAGAATGTTCTTTTCTCTTAAAACTGACTTTAGTTTGTTTACCACTTAAACATTCTTTACACACAGAGTTTTCTGGTTTGTTAAGGACTGGTAGACCTCTAACATTTTGGTTTTTTCTGATTCTAACTAGATTGTCAAAGTTTATGTCCTAATCTTTTATACCATAACCAACTTTCTTCAACTTGACCCATTAGACACATACCTTCATTGTTGTCATTACTAGAGGTGTCTAGGAGATTATAAACATTACCTTTAGTCCTCCCTATTGCAATAGTCTTTCCATACTTGTTCTTGATCTCACATCCTTGTTTAGTAAACATAACATGATAAGCACTATGACAAATTTGACTAACACTAAGTAAATTGTGCTTTAGGCCTTCTACATAATACACATCATAAATAGGCGTGTCCTCATTTAGCTGAAGTGAACCTTTAACTTTAATCTGCATACCAAAATTATCACCAAATTTCACATATCCACCAGTATAATCTTCAAGTTTGATGAATTTGTCCTTGTCCCCTATCATGTGGTTAGAACAACCACTATCTAGGACCCAAATGTCCTTTTTAGAATGAAAAGTAGTTTGTACAAGCATTGATTGCTCTATGCTTTTAACAAATTTAGTTTCCATACCATTTTGTTTTCTACTTTTTATTCTGCAGATCAACTTTGCATTGTTTGACTGTATGTCCCAGAGTGTTGCATTTAAAGCACCTGACTTGATTTACAAAACCAAAATACTGCGTATGCCCAAATCTTGGCATTCTAGAAGTTATTAACCCACAAGAACTCACTTTGTGGCCAAACTTGTTGCAAAAGAAGCAGTAGCCAAAGAAATAAGGATTAAATCTGAATGATATTCTTTTGTTTTCAAAGGGGTATCCAAATTTTTTACCAGATTCAGAATAATCTGATTTAAAACTCTTATTTGTAGAGTTATATTTTTCTTTTGAATTATCAATTGAACACTCACCCTTTTCAAATCCAAGTCCATTTTATCCTTATTCAATTTCTACTTACTAAGAGCATCATTAAGCTTTACAAAGTATCTGAGATTCAATGATTTTCAATGTAAACCTAGTTTCTTGTCACTATAAAGATAAAAATCTGATGTTTCACAAAAGCATTTTCTCTTCTTCTCAGTAACCTGAGAAATACAACAAAATATTCTTAAATAAATGCATAAGCATCTCTGTAGACCGGTTTGAAACTATAAGAACAATCTCCAGATGAGATTCCAGAAATCCTAACAGGTTTTTAATCATAATCATCAAAGATTAAGCATATAAAAAAAAATCTTAACAACATAACCTATTTGTAATAGTTATAGCCAATTGTCGAATAAATGAGAAACAAAAAAGAGTTATCATCTTGTGCATAAAACAACTTCATTTCTTTGTTTTTAAAAACCAAATAATAAGATCCTTTTAATCCCTTAACAACTGTTTTAGGAAGAAAAATCTCAATTGCAAAATCAAAAGCATGTGATAGTTTTTCCTTTCCCTATTCACAGTGGGAGAAAGATAAATAGATACCATAAACTGTTGAAGACCATAATAACTGCCCAGCTAGAAGTAAAGTTCAACTTCCACAGTCACACACATACTAGCTCATAGCTAGTATTCCAATTACAAAAACTAGAATGACAAAAAATGTCAAGTCATTCTTACTACCAGCAAGCTCCAGGAAATCAAAGCATAAATCCTCAATGTATCGACTAAGAGAAGACACCAAAAACTGCAAACTATCATGCTATCCATGGCAGCTAGGGTTCTTCTGAAAGATGTCTTTTACCCTAAAACAAGCCTCTTTTCATTTCAATGACTTAATCGACAATAATAATCATTTTAAGTCCGCTGCTGCTATCAAATAATGCCGACAACATAATCACTTTAAAATCTACTAAAAATGCCGACATCATAATACCAATTATCATTTCACTAAGTCAAAGATAGATATCATGACCAATGAAAAGAGAAATATCATATGATTAATGTGATTTAAACTAAGCACCGAAAAATGCCTTTACCCAAGCTTTCTTAAAAAAAAATAAATCTTTAGTGCCTGACTGCTTTGGTATGTCTCATAACTTAGTATGCCCAACAAGGACTTATTTTGGTTTGCTTGATAAAAGTCCCATGTCTCTTAAGTGTCTGACACCATTTATGGTGTAAATAGTAGATATTTCAATCTCCTTAACATAGTCCATATCAACTATGAGATCCTTAAAAAAAATCATATACCATTGTAATACAATGAAATACAAGCTGTCCAAAGTCAAATGAATTTTTATGTTGTATAACACCATGAATTAATGCCTTGAAGACCCCTTTAGAAAAATAATAAATGAAGAGAATATACAAGTGATGTGTATTTTGAAAGTGTAATATGAAAGTGATCATTACATGTTTAATCTGAAAATACACCACAATCTAAAAAATGATCAACCTGAATATACCTGAGTGATCGTGCCATATATTAGAAACAAGACATATACCCTAAAACAAATGCATGCCTTGAAAAAAATGCATGTCCTGCTATAATGAACATGCCCTGTCATGATAAACACATGTCAAACATCAGTACCAACATGTTAATCACCATGTGAACCAACTGAAAGCCAAGTTTTGTCATCAAGGACAAACAATAAACAACTGAAAGCCAACACTCTAAAGGACCCCAAAAGCTGAGTAGAAAATCCCTACAAGGACTCATTCACCTAGTGGCCCAAGGTCCAGTTTTGGAGAAAGTGTCCTACAATTCTCATGACAAGCTTTTCTGTGTTAGTAGATATCACCTTGCAACCCCCAAATCTACCTACAAATTGTTGTTTCTGTTAGTATTATACTTTAAATATGCATTTCAAGTTTTATATTGCACAATTGAGCTCATTAAGCATTTTTAGTTTATCTCCCCTAAGTGTATTTCAATCATATTTATCACTTTCCATCTTAAGGGAAATAATAGATCCTCCTAATAGGGTTGACTCACCTCAAGGTTGAAAGTCAATCCTACCTTTGGGAGATCTCATTTCCTAATGAAAATAGAAGAAAGGTAGGTGAATCATACATCCATTTAACCATTCCATTTTGGATCAGCCACTTACCTTTTTCTATGTTTCATCCTTGAATACTAATAACCCTAACCATAAAATCATTTAGGAAAATTTTCTTAATGGTTGCACTCCCTTTTTTGATTTCCGATATCAAATCATAAAAATTCATAGGACTTCTTGTTAAACTTTCATTCAGATACTTATTCGTTTATCCTTATTAGTGGAAGGTAGGATGGGTGAATTGCAAGCACCGACATGCCTTCATTAATAAATTTTAGCTCCTTACTAGCCTCAACCAATCCCCTCCCATAAGAGCCAAGGGGCTTCAAAAAAGGAACACTATTTTTGCTAGGGACAATCCTGTAGTATAGAAAATTGTACTCCCTTCTTGGAGATAGTATAATTTCACACTTAGTTTGGACCTATTTTAGTACCCTTGCATTCATGACCCCTTAAATCATCGTTAATAGGAACCTAGGACCTTTTATTTCGAATCCCAAGGCTTATTTTGACTGAAATCTTGACATATTCAATAAATACATTCAATTTTCTAACACCTTGACATTTCCTCAGCCCGAAAGACTAGGGTGGGACCCATACACCACCTTGGGAATATAAGTACTGTTTGAATCCCTTTTAGGGTTTTGAGTGGGAAATTCAAGTTTTCAATTCAAATTTCACAAATGTTGGCATTTGGGATCTAATAAATAGTAAATTAGATGAGGTGCCTATAAAACTAA
Source organism: Sequoia sempervirens (assembly GCA_007258455.2). Lineage (NCBI taxonomy): Eukaryota > Viridiplantae > Streptophyta > Pinopsida > Cupressales > Cupressaceae > Sequoia > Sequoia sempervirens. The sequence goes on along the minus strand of VDFB02281492.1, from coordinate 453,381,581 downwards.
GGGTTTAAATCATTGTTTCACCTAGAGTTTTCAAGAAAGAGAGTCTCACCTAGATTTATAGCATTCAAGAGAGAGTTTCAAGCATTCAAGAGCAAGGAGCAAGTAAATTTGAAGTCTTGGAGCAACATAATAGTGTTTTTGCAAGTTTTCAAGCTCACTTTCATTTCAATATCATGTATTTTCAAGGAGTGATGATGGATGCATATGGAGGATCATGATGGATTGTAGGTTGGGGAGATGCAACTAGCCATTGAACCAAGCCTAATGAATTTTTTGAACATAAGTGATTCCATCTTCCATTATCATTCTACTTTCTGCCTAAAGGAAGGTACATGCATTATTATGGCTTATTAAGGTGATTAGAGATCTCCCAAAGTGAGTCATCATCTTTATGTTTCACTCATGTATCCCATTCTAGCACATTAGAGTAGGGTTTATTGCACTCTAGATCTCTTAATCTTAGATGCACTTAAGATTAAGACTTTCACACACATTTCCTTTTAAGATCTATTCTTTCTATCAAGTTTTAATGACCAAACTAGGGGTTTGATTGAAGAAAACCCCCCATAAGAAAATCAATACAATATTTTGTTTTGCATATTTTTAGTAGGTTCAGATCCGGAAGAAAAGTTCGAATGACATAAGAAGGAAGTGCATAAATAGGAGAGTAGTTTCAAATCCTAATTTTCTAGAAAAGAATAATGGGACTAAATCACCACCTTGGGTGTATGAGTCCCTATATAGTCATTTTACTAGTTTTTATAGGATTCTGATTAGTAACTTGAAACCTATAGAATCTCCCTAGAAACCCTAGACTGGGACTAAATCATTGAGTCTAGTGTATGATTCCTTGTACACATCAACAACAACAAAATTCAGGGTTTTCAAATCTATTTTTTTCATCTCCAACCTTCTAGGTGCTTCTCTATTTATCTTCAATTTCTCATTCTGATTTTAAGTTTCATTTTCAAAGTCATATAGTTAGATTTGCATATTACTTTCATTTCTTTCTTTCAAAGCATTTTCTTAGTGGTGAACCCCCTTTCAATCACACCTAAGGAAACCATTATATATATATCCTTCCCTGAATTGAGTTACTTAGTTGAGGGATCTTGGTTTCCTAATGAACTAAGAGTGAAATAGGTCCCCTAATTGTTCCATCCCCTAAAAGGTGGAACCCTATTCTCTTGCTTGAAGATTCGTGTATGCTTCATTACTCATACATATAACACTAGAAACAATCCACAACCAAGAAAACAAATTCAACATCCTTATGTTTTCCTCAACCCATCTTTCCTATTGCTCCTCATTTTCCTTCGCATAGTGGGAAGTAGTATGATCTTGTTGAACAACTTAAGAATACTCCCACAAAGATATCCCCATAGGACCTAATTCAAAATTCACCTAATTATCATACTATGCTTCAAACAACATTACAATAAGTTTTGGTTTCCGGGTGTGTGCAAGAAGTTGAGTCCACTTTTTGGCCAAAAAGTGGAAGTGTTTTCCCTGATTTTCAGTATTCGACACATTTGACCTTAAAATTTGCAGCATTTAGAGATGAAATCTTTAAAAAAGTCACTAATCATAAAATGTAGTGCTCGGAGTCTAGTTTCCAAATATGTAATTTATTTCAATACCCAGATTGTACAAATTGAGTTTCAATAGGCATTTCAAAAAACCACTGTTTAAAAGTCATTTTTTTTACCATACCATGCACGTGTACAACATCCATATTTTGACTTAAATTATTATTTTTCTAAATCCTTTTGGGAAAAGTTTTATGACTCACTGAACCTTGCTCTTGATATTTTTTTGTAATTTTTTATTGAATATTTTTTTTTGTTAATTTTTATTAGGCAGATTTGTTGTTTTGAAAAATCGTCATGTACGACATGCATAAGATGACCTAAACTTATCATTTTTTGATTTTTTTTTTTCAAATTGAAAAGAATTGTCTGAAGTTTGCTCTTGTGCAATCCGTTTGTCAAAATGTTATGTTGATCAAAAGTTATTAAAATAGTAAAAAACTCTGATATTTAAAGTTTATGGACCAATTTTATTATAAATTAATTGAAAAATACAAAAAATAATTCAATTGCAAAATAAATTACATATTTAGAATCTTCATTGTTTGATCTAAAATGGGTTTTCATTTCGTCAGAAATTTTTTGAAAAAAGGTCGTCATCCATATGTCCAAAGTCGATATTTTTCTTTGACATTGTTAGGGCCTTCAATTTGCAAGTCAAACTAGGTTGAAGGCTTAGGTTCGGACTTCCAAAGCTTTTCCCGAACCGAAAACCTTGGAAAAAACCCGCCCATGATGCAAAACAAAATTCAAATTTAAAAAAATGGGATCCTGATTATAACACGGGATCCCGTTTACTAATAAATGGGATCCCGTGTTATAACCAGGATCCCGTTTCTATTTCGACCGTTGTAAAGGTAACAGGATCCCGTTTAGAAGATGGGATCCCGTTGCCTTTACAACGGCTCGCACACTGGTTTTTGGTGAACGGGATCCCGATTATAGAGCGGGATCCCATTTATTAGTAAACGGGATCCCGTTTGGTAATCGAGATCCCGTTTTATTATAAGCGGGATCCCGTTTATAAAACGGGGTCCCGTTTATATTATTTAAAAACACTGTTCACAATTACTGTCAACTCTGCAACTTTGCAACCTCACATGTACGGCCGAGAGCACTAAAAATCAATTATTTTTCATAAGTTATTGTATCTACAGGTGGTCAATTTGATTTTTTGTTGATTTTATCAAAGGGAGCATCATCTACACCATTTTTGAAGTGAAATTTGCAATATGGATTGAATTTTTCAAAGGAAGCATAAAACAAGGAAGGAATTTTGGCGTAATAGGTATTCAACTTCCAATTTGGATTCAATATTTTGAAGTATTTCACTATTAACATTCATTTGTGCTTGAGAATTTTATAATTATGGGAGATAAATTTTGTAATAAGAGAAGAAAGACATTGACTCCTCAAGAAGTTGAAGCAAATAAAGAAAGAGAGAGACAAAGAGAAAGAGAAAGAAGAATGAGAATAAAATCA
>VDFB02281492.1:453310125-453378410 GCA_007258455.2 Sequoia sempervirens | reverse complement strand
ACATGCATTATTATGAGGGTTGTGCTACCGTCTTCTCGGGACACCCATGCGTACATGCTCAACTACCGGGATGTGTCTCATGCTATAAAGAAAGAATATGTGAAGAATATCATGTGTATGTATATATTCAATTTAAAATTTATAATTCACTTTAAATATAATAAAAAAATTAAATTACCATTTGATCTGAGACCTACTCTACATGTCCTCCTAGTGGTGTAACTATGTCTGGGTTAGGGCTAAAAGTTGCACCAACAAAGTCCTACAAGATCAAAATTAAAGCATGTACAATTCAATTAGGTTAATATATACATATATATTCAAGTTTGCACATTTTTTGTAGAAAGTTTTGTAAACAACCTCGAAATCAGTGGCCTCACGAGTAACTGCAACATCAAATGTTTGCCTAATGCCCATTCTTATTGTGGTATCAAACTAGACATACATGTACCATGGGCATTTAATGCTTATAATATTTACAAATTATTACATGCATCGTTTCATATATCTAGTGAATTCAAAACTCATAAAATTGTAACTATACTAATGTAAAATTTAAACAAATTTACAATATGAATGTACCTACCCATGATCTATGTTGCTCGATAGTGGAGGAGTGCTTGACAATCCCTCAGGAGGAATCGATGTGGATGTCGATTGACTCACCTAAACCAACATGAATATTTGAAACATGTATGTGATTCAATTATAAATTTAAAACTCAAGTTAAATAATTTATGATTTCATATATAATTTTAAAAATTGAAATCAAAATACCCCATAAGGGTTGCCAAGTATGACCGGTGTCAATATATGTACTCGTGGTACAAATGATTTCCCTTGCATCGAAAGTGTCATCTGTAGACCAAAAAAATTGATTGTTAAAATGTATTGCAAACTTTTCTTTGATATATACAACCATAAAAATTATTATAAAATGAGTTTGTACATCTAGATGCATATTTATACCTGTGTCGTAGTGTCCTCAGGGTGATGTTCTGCTACGAGGAACTCTACAAATGAACTGATGCGACCAGATGAACCACCAGAATCTCCCCGTCCACCTGAACTAGGTGTAGCCTGATCAAGTCCATAACACACTTGATGACAACTAGTACATATATGGGGGATGGGTCTCGACACTCCTGGAGCAGTACTCAGACCAGCTCCATAAAAAACTCCTCCATCATCATCATCGTCTCTGCTCTCCCCACTGCTTCTCCTTGGCGATCAAGGTCTCTAGCGAGTGTACTAAGGAACCTAATGTTGAGACGAGCTTGATGATATGAGTCTAGGAATGGGAGGACCAGGAGCAATAACAAGGGGTTGCGCATGCACGGGGCATCGGGGATCAACCCTTTCCCCTAATCTCTATTGTGGCATTATGCCACCAACACCCTAAAATGTTCTAAAATCAAAATAATTGGGCTTTTCCCCAAAACAAACTCTCCATACAATTTTCTCAAAAATATAATGGGGCAGCACTCCCAATTAGCATGTGGGGGACTATCAAAAACCATATACCATCGATCCCAAAAATGTGCAATCATCTGTGGATGTATGCACCACCTCATGGATATTCTAGATTTGTTGGGTGGAATGGGTTGTCGGGTAATGGGGTCAAGAAAGTAGGGGGCTAGATGGAATTTTGTTATTTTAAGGTCTAATATTTGTTTATAAGAGAGACCATCAAAATAAAATTGTCTCATTTGTTCTCTCTCTCGTCGATGCCTATCAAGATCAAAATCGATCATCCTAATGGAATCAACAACATTTTGCATTACAAATGCAAAACGTCTCACATGTGGAGCAATCAATGCTTGACTCTGCATAGCATTGATTTGTGTCTGTAAGGATGTGACTTGATCATTTATTCATGCTCTCAAGCGAGCCTCATCAGATGCCATAGGTGTTGGAGGTGGCATATGAGGGGGAGGGGAAGGGGGAGGGGGAGGTGGAGGTGGAGGTGGAGGGTGGGAGGGAGGCGGATCTGGCTGTGGCTCAGGTGGTGGATTGATGATATCATCAATGTTAAAATCATCCATGATATATGCTTGATATAATGTGCACCTGCATTTAAAATCATACAAAATAGGACCCATGCGCATACAAAAATTAAGCTCATATATTTAATTGAAATAGGATGAGCAATGTATATATATTAAGCTCATATATTTAATTGAAATGCACATATATATACATTGATTGTTCAACTCAAGAGCATGTCCATACAAAATTAAAAATTAAATGTATGTACATGTACATTTAAAATAAAAAATATGATACATAATTTGCATGCATACAAATCATTAAACTAAACTATACATACATACATATACAAATTTCAAAATTTAAGAACTATATTATGCACATTTTTAATACATTACTGTACATACTAAACAATAAGCTTGAAACATTCACAAAAATCTCATTTTATGTCTAACACACACACACACACACACACACATATATATATATATTACAATTTTCCAATAGGAGAAATCATGATCTAGTAGATAGTCATAAATATATATACTATTATAAATTCATCATTATAAGTTCACAAGTTCCACCAAATTCATAAATTCATGTCACTAAAATATCCATATAGAACCAAAATCATAAATTCATGTCATAAAGTATCCATTTGGAGACAGGTTTATAAATTCATCACACAAAATATCCATCGTTCACCAAATTTATAAATTCATAACTTTATTGAATCATTGTTTTAATTTATAAACTATTATGGCTCTCTGCATAGATATTCATTTCTTTGTGTTTTCCTTTTCAAAATTAGGGAGTTCTCCTCTCCCTCTAGCCATTGTCGATGCTCATCTATGATCCCATCCATGGCCACGACCCGGCATCCAACAAGGGTTTATCCTAGATGCAAACATCCTCCACCGAGGAGGTCGCGACATTCTTCATTTTGAATAATGTTGATTTACGATCTTAGATGTGGTTCTAACTGAGAAGCATTGATTTACAATGCTTACAAAGCAGGCATGCTCATTGATTTGGTGGAGGTGGGGGTTATATGAGGTGGAGTGGGTGGAGGTGGAGGTGAAGGTGTTGGAGATGGATGATGTGGAGGTGGATTGCGAATATTATTGAATGGATCCATGTGATCTTCAAGATATGAGTGAACCTGCATTAGATTTGTAATTTCAAGATGTAAGATACATGTTTAGGAAATACCTTTAAACCATTCAATATAAATGGCCTTGAATAATTGAATACAAATGATAAAATTATATGTAAGCCTCATTTTATATGTCTAAGGCACATGTTACTTGAATGGAAATACAATTAACTATTAATATTGTATAATCTTGCAGGATCTTATTATTGTTAAATTTGGTTGGGCCTTGGGCAACTTTGATCACCAAATTTTAAGAACTTCTGTGATCCCCTTAAGAAATGTCATATTGGAACCTCTTAAGAAAATTGAATTACGATTTAGGGTGACAGGATGGCTTAAGGGGATTTACGTCTAGTGAGGTCCTAGGAGAAAATGGCATGGCTCAAATGAATAAAATTTGGTGAAGTTGCCCAAGGCAACCAAATTTCATTAACAACCTTTCAAGAAAAAATGATGGCTTTAGGGTTTAGGGTTTAGACTTTAGAGTTTAGGGTTTAAAGTAATAGGATAGCTTAAGGGGATCTACATGCCGCAAGATCCTAGGAAACAATTACATGGAATAAGGTAATGAAATTTGGTGGAGTTGCCTAAGACAACCAAATTTCATTAAGAGCCTAAGAAAAAATGATGGCTTTAGGGTTTACAGTTTAGACTTTAGAGTTTATTATTTAATTAGCTAAAATCCCCAAATCCTAACTTTTAATCAACCATCAAGGGGATAATCATGTCACATCCATAGCTTAAAATTAAAATAATTCCAAATCACCAATCCAAACTCAAACTAATGTAACTTACTTCCACTTCATCAAATCTAAAATGAAATTAATAATCTATCCTAGCCATCAAATTAATTAGACTAATCATAGCCATTCATTTCCAACTACCTTCAATCAAAATTCAAATTAGCATTCAATTATTCCCATCTACCTAATCAAGTCAACACAAGCCCTCCATCAACCCAACCACCTACATTTAATTCTCTCTTCCCTCTCAAATACAAAATCAAAAATTCTCTCATGAAATTCTAGTCCTCGATTCCAAAAAAACCTAGTCCTCCATTCCTTTCCCCTCAACTCTATAAAATAATGACATCCCCAAATGTTTCCATATGATAAAATTTGTATGTATATGTTATCACATTAGAGAACCAAAGAGCAACATCAACACATACATTTAGAGCCATAAAAGAATGTTATGGAACCTATTATGCTTCTCTAATCTTTCATTATTTTATTTACCTTTCATTAGAAGTAGAGTATTGAGTTTGCACTTGCATTCTTGGTCTATAATTTCTCTTCTACACTAAGTACAAAAATATAATATTGGATAGCTTAGTATATCTTTCTCTTCTAATATATATTCCCTAGTTCTCCTTATCCATATTTGAGTATCTTAGCATATGTGTAACACGACATGTTAATATGTGTAGACATCCAAATTTGGACATTTAATTTATCCAAATTTATCACTTTTCATCTAAACACCCTCTTATCCGAGTTAATTAAATAATATTACTATTATTTAATTAATATCTTTAATTCTGCCAAATCCCTAAGGTATTTAATTAATAATTAAATACCTTACCCTCCTTAATCCTCTTTTCATGAAATAAATTAAATAAATATTACATTTATTTAATTTCTCACATCATTTTCATCTAATCTAATCCATTTCCTAATTTCTTCATTAGGGATGTGCACATGCATAATCCTTGATTAGGATGTGTCACATCCTCCAACTTTTGCAAGTTTGCTTTTAATCCTAATTAGCCCCTAATTATCCTCTAATTATTGATTAATTAAGCCTAATCATTCTCAAAGGAATTTTTAATTCCTTTTTATTCTTCCTAGATTCCCCTCTTTTATATGTGAATTTTTAATTCACATTCCATCCTTCAAGGCTTCTAGAACCTTGGACTTGTCACAATCTCCACATGTAGGCCTTGAGACTTGTCACAATCTCCACATGTGACCAAGTCCCACCTTTAGGCCCACCTTTTATCCTCTAGGTCCTCCTAGGAATGTGAATTTTTAATTCACATTTATATCCCAACCACCTTTCCTTTTCCATGTAGATTTTTGAGGAATTCTAAAATTCCTCAAGTAATCCCCCCTCCCACTTGGGGACAAGAAATCCCTTTTTGTGGAAATCCTCTCATCCCCCAAGGTGCATGTCCTTTTCCACCTCATGTACCTTTTTGACAACTCATCTCCACCTCATATCCTCTTGTCCACTTCACCCTCCACATGTCAAGATGTGAGGACTTGTGGGTTCTCAACCCACCATAGCCCTTCATCTTGGCCTTGTTGGATCAATCTTGACCATTGAATTCTCTAGAGAATTCAAGATCCTCTATAAATACCCCCTCCTCAAGGGCATTTAAAGAACACTTTAGATTTGAGCAACTACATGCTGCCAATTTGCACTCTCAACACTTAGCCATCTTGCACCATTATGCTGCTAATTTTCCTTCTCAACACTTTGCACTCTCATAACTACATGCTGTCCATTTGAATCCTCAATCCTTTTTCAATCATTCAACCATCTTTGTTCATCATTTTGCATATTGAAGCTTGCATTTTAGTCATTCAATCCATCATCTAAGGAGCACACAACCAATCCAAGCAAGGGCCAATCAAAGAGGTATCAACAACAAGGGAGGTAAAAGTGTTTGTGTTTCATCTTATTTGCATTCCTTTTCGTTGTATCACTCTTTTGGCTAATCTTGAGGTGTCCTTGGTATTTTGTTATTCATGTTTCTTAGTTATTTTCCACTTTTAGAGCGGTAGGAATTCCAAGGTATACAAATATATCTCATATAAATGTAGGGATGTGTCGCTAATGTCATCTTCAAACATATTTAACCAATAGGAGATACTATAAGGTATCTAATATAACTATACAACCTATACAGGTATGACATATGGTGACCTTTGGCTTTTTTTGATATGTCAAGGGTAGTTTTGCAAATATTAGTTTCTAGTGCTTTTGTGAGTTTTCACCACTTGTAAGTTTATTAAGCTACACTTTTGGGTTTTCAACCTAATAGGGATAAACCTAGTAGATTTTTTAGCTTTCCAGCCTAATGGAGATAAATCAAACCACACTTTTTGGTTTTTAGTTGCACCTATCAAGTTATTTGTTAGCTATTAAATTTACAAACATTCTAGGATTATAAGTCTACTATAAAATTTGATGTAAAATAGATTACACATTGAGCCCTATAATTTAATTACAACAATGAATAAATATAGCAACATTTATTAGACATAATGAAAATCAAGCCATGATAGTAATATAGAGATAATATACAATGTTTAATATAGATAAGTTAAAGAATCATTTAAAAAATATATATCTATATATTCACATCATTTTTGTTTTTTCTTTAGATTTCAAATATATCCACCAATCCTCCTTATCTTACATTAACATAAACTCAAAAAACAAAGTGGACATGTACACACATATAAAACTACATTAAAATAGTGTTAGATCTTACAATTTTTCAAGGCTTATTTCATCCTCTTAGACGATCACTCTTACTAAATCATTGGCATAAATTAGATGCACACAATGGCACATTAAAGGTTTATTCCTCATGTTGGATTCCCTATTTTATATAACTATATCTTTATTATCTAATTTAAATATATCTAAGCACAAATTTCTTTTATGTAACACATTGATAATTTCAACTCATTATAAAAACCAAATACAAATTTAAAGGGGGTACACTATATTTATAAATAAGAATTTAAATACCATCCCTATCTCCATGGTGTGTCACTTGTTCACTAAAAAGCCCTTACATAAATCATCTACTTAGGTCAATCTTATCTAGATTTTTCTTAAATATTAATATTCATAAAATATGGCACAAAGCATATTGATGCATTTCTATCCTTCCACATAAATCTATATAGTATCAAAATATAGGTAATTTTATGGTTAAATTGAATCTCTCTTAATTGCCAAATAATCCATTATGATTGAGGATGGGTGGATTATTATCTAGGATATATATGTATCTGGAAGTGTTTCCAATTGGAATTGCTATAATTATACTTTTATGGCATTCTAGATATTCAAAATAGTTTTCATAAATCTACCAAATAGACCCATTCTTGACATTGAACCTACATAATTTTAGGTATGTCCAATGAAAGATTAGGGTCTAGGGTTCATAAATTTCAAATGCTTTAGTGTTATGGGTTTAGATTTTACAGTTTAGGGTCTAGGATTTAGCAAACTTAGGGTGAAGTTTGGGTGGCCCTTGGCATAATTTAAAGTTGCAAGTTAGTGTCAATTGGAATCGATTGTACGTGTTTAGATTTACGAATTTGTTAACTAAATTTGCAAACAAACATCAAGATAAACTTTATGAATTTTAACCATTCTTTAACATATTGATTTCTAATCTAATTATAATTTAAAATTGAAACTAAAGTTTAATATATATCATTTTTTCCATACAAAGCAAATAAAATTTAAAACATTTAAGCAATGTGAATGATTTTTTGTTCGATTCAATTTAGGGTTTTAACAATTTTTTTTGTTCCATTCAATTTAGGGTTTCAGTTTTAAACAATTAGGGTTTTTAATGAATTTTTTTCGTTTCAATTCAAACTAGGGTTTTCAAATTCAATTTTTTTCGTTTGATTTGAATTCAGGGTTTCAAAAAGCTCGATTTGGATTTGTAAATGCGATGTTTTATTTCATTTCGATCTCTAGGGTTTTGAAATGCAATTTTTTTTATTTTGTTTCAATTAGGGTTTTCAAAATCAATTTTTTTGGGTTTAATTGAACAATTTAAGATTTAAAAGTTAAATTTTGTTTCTAAAACACAATTCAAGGTTTTTTTTTATTTTGATTAAAAAACGTTTAAATTTCATTGCAAGTTTTCGTCTAATTTGACAATTATTGAATTCTAATATAACAATTAAAAAAAATGATTAAAACGTGACATAAATTAAAAAAAACATCCTAAATTAACGTATTTCTTTTAAAATTTCAATTCAAACTAAAAAAATGCAAAGAAATGGTGTTTAGGTGGGGTACCTGTAGTTGCTGTTGAGGTCGCTGTCGCCAAGTCACTCGGGGTCCCATTCGCAGAAGTGAAAACTGTTGTTTTAAAAAAAAAAAATAGCAGTATAAAACAGGATCTCGATTTATACAACTCGGGATCCTGTTATTTATAAATTGGGATCCCGTTATTTATAAATTGGGATCCCGTTTGTATTAAATTGGGATCCCGTTCCGTCTCCATTGGTTCAGAGTCCGACGGGAAATGGGATCCCGATTTTTAAAAAGCGGGATCCCGTTTGTTCTCAGGCTCGGGATCCCAATTTTTAAAAATCAGGATCCCGTTTATTAAATTGGGATCCCGTTTGTTCGATGCCAATTTCAATTTTTTGGCTAAGACAAAAAATTCCACGTTTTGTGGACTCAACTTTGTGCACTTACCCTTCCTTTGGTGCAAATGCAAGTGATGTACAACTCTAATTCAAGGAATGAATGCAATGAACATAGACATTACCTTTCATCAAAATGAGCTACCTCCCTTGGAAATGAGAAATAAAAATGATGCCTTTATTATAATAGCTAAATTCAATAGAATAGGAATAAAGTGAACCCTTGTTGACAATGGCATCACTCTTAATGTGTGTAGTGTAACCTTGTTGGATAGACTTGATGTGGATAAATCAAGAATTGAACCTGATTCCTTATTAATTTGAGGATTTGACAATGTAGGAAAGCAACCACTTGGCACGATCACTTTGCTTGTTATAGTTGGAAATGCCACATTACAAAATCCTATCCACATCATGCCTCATGATCTTTCATACAATATTCTTGTAGGAAGACCTTGTATTCATGAGATGCATGCAGTGCCTTCAATTCTTCATCATATCATGAAGTATGTCTATAACAATAAAGTATACAAAATTGAAATAGATCCTGAGCTTGAAAGTTGCTTACAAATTGAAAAGGGAACAACAAGTTCTCTAAACACTTTAATTCCAACTTCAAAGATAAAACCTATGAAAGAAGAGAAATAAGAGATGGAAAAAGTGTCAAAGTTATAGAAAGATGATTGAGGTTTCTTAGACTTCACACCTTTGTTTATGGGAGAATACAAAATCACAACAAAATAAATAAAAAATAAAAAGAAACCAATGGTAATGTCAACATAGAATTTGGAAGAAAACTCACAAGCATCTACCTCGTCTATTCTAGAAGAAGGCACAAGCTACACAATGAAATTTGATGAGATATATTACCAACAATAGCCAAATCTGAAAGAAATGGAGAAACTTTATGGAAAAGGTTATGAGATTATGAAACAACTAGGCTATAGTGGAAAAGGATGTGGAAGGAAAGAGCAAGGCATCCATGTTCCTATAGAGCCTAACACACAAAAAACTAAAAGTGGTTTGGGGTATTGTCCCTGTAAGATAACACAAGCAACACAAATACCCTCACTAAACATTAATACCATCATGTGTAACCCTAAAAAAACTCTCACTTTGAAGCATCCTAAATTGATTGATACAAATCGTGAAGAATCATTGGAATAATTTGAAGATGATGAAGACTTGAAAGAAATGTTAGGAGTTTATGACAAACCATTTAATCCTCTTAAAAAGAAATGGGCTACGTGTGCTATGTTTAGTGCTAAGAAAGAAGACGAAGAGAAGGAAAGTATTGAGACTAATAAGGACAATGAAGAATACAATCCTAAAATTTTGAAACAAACTGCACTTCCTTTGGGAGATACAATAAACATACCAATGGATATCACTAATGAAGAAAAGGTGACTAAGATAGGAAAGTTCCTTGATGAAGATGAACTAGAGGACCATGCAACTCTACTTCATGACTTTCCTGAACTTTTTTCTTGGACTTATTTAGATATGTTGAGAATTGATGCTAAGATAGTGAAACACAACATAGTCCTTGCAGAGGATGCTAAAACATTCAAATAAAAGATATGAAAAATGAATCCTAATACAAACTTATTAGTTAAGGCTAAGATTGAGAAACTCCTTGAAGCTGGTTTTATATGACCTATTGATTATTCTCCTTAGATCTTTAACATTGTTGCAGTCATGAAACCTGATAATCGTATTAGGATGTGTATGGATTTTCATGATTTGAATAAAGAATCTTTGAAATATTATTTTACACTTCCTAATATTGACATTATAGTGGATTCAACTATGGGGCATGCTTTGTTGTCGTTCATGGATGGATTTTCTAGATATAATAAAATATTTATTAACCCTCAAGATTAATACAAAATAACATTTATGACAGCTTGGGGAACATTTTTTTTGGGTAGTCATGCCTTTTGGATTGAAGAATGTAGGCGCAACATATCAACGAGCTATGAAATTGATATTTCATGATTACATACATAAGATTTTGGAAGATTACGTCGATGATATTCTAGCCAAATCTTTAACTAGAAAGATAATTTGAATATCCTTTGGAAAATATTTGAAAGAATGCAAAAATATAACATGAGATTGAGCCCAAAAAGTGTCTTTGGTGTAGATAGTGGAGATTTTTTAGGCTTTATAGTATCTCACAGAGGCATTGAGGTGGACACGAAGAAAATTGATGCTATAGTTAACATGTCACTTCCTAGAAACATTTCTCAATTGCACACTTTACAAGGAATAATTTAGCTATCCGTCATTTTGTAGCATCCTTAGCGGACCGAACATTACCCTTTACACAAATCCTTAAGAAAGAAGTTTGGTTTAATTGGAATGAGGATTATAAATATGCTTTTGAGAGTTTGAAAGATTATCTTCCTAGTCCACCTGTTTTACAACCTATTATGCAAGACAAACTGTTTATACTTTATACAACAACATCGGCCCATGCTCTTGCAACATTGTTGGCACAACAAGATGAAAATGGTAAAGAATGTATCCTGTTTATTACATTAGCCTAACACTGATTGATTATGAGACATGATATACAATAATAGAAAAACAATGTTTGGATCTCGTATTCACTACTAGTAAATTGATACATTACTTACTGAATGCTGAAATCCATGTGATGAGAAAATTCAATCCTTTAAAACACCTTTTCGCTAAAATAGATTTATTGAGACATTTAGCTAAGTGGATTATGCTGTTAATTGAGTTTGAGCTTAAATCTATCTCTCAAAGGCAATTAAAGGACAAGCATTGACTAACCAATTAGCTGATGCTCCCTCTCCCCTAGTGCTACCTAATATTAATTCATTCCATGATGATAATGTGTTGACAATTGAAACTAATACATGGGAGTTATGTTTTGATGGCTCTAAGTGTAGAACTGGCTCTGACATAGGTGTTATACTAATCCTGCATGTAGGAAAGCCTATTCCCTTGTCTTACCACTTAAACTTCCAATGCTCAAATAACACAATAGAGTATGAAGCTTGAATTGCTAGATTATGCGCCGCTTTAACTCTGGGAGCTTGAAGTATTAAGATATATAGTGATTCACAATTAGTCATTAAGAAAATAAATAGATCGTATCAAGCCAAGAATGATACATTATCAAAATATAAGGATCTCACAATGAATCTCTTAGACAGATTTGACTCGTATACCATTGATAATATCCCACGAAAAGATAATCGACATGCAGATGCAATGGCAAGTGCGGCTTCCCTTATATCTCGTTAAGATTCTTCAAAATATTTCACATTCATTATCCATACAATTATGCAACCATCAATAAAATATAAGGTCAAATAAGTGTTATTAACCACCACATAAATCTCTAGTGAATGGTACACACTGATATTTAATTATTTGAGAGATAGTACCTTTCCCAAGCCAACAACTAAATATACTCGAGCCCATCTTTGAAAACTTGTGTCTAGATATATAATCCTTGCAAATGTTCTATATAGAAGGTCTTTTCATGATATTTTTCTTAGATTCCTTAAACAATCCAAAATCCCTATAGCACTTGCAAAAGCTCATGCGGGTGCTTGTGGAGGCCATTTTCTAGGAAGGTCATTAGTTCAAAAGCTAATTTTTATAGGATACTATTGGAGACATATGGAACAAGATTACTTTTAATATGTTAGGAAATGTCACAAATTTCAAGAACATAGCAATTTGATTCATGCTCTTGCTTCTAAGCTTCGTACCCAAGTTCCTATTTGGCCATTCTTAGTATGGGGTCTGGATCTTATTGGAAAAATATCACCACCTTCTTCTATAGAAATACATTCATAATTACCGCAACAAATTATTTCACAAAATGGGTAGAAGCCATTCCCCTTTGTTCAACAAAGTCTACTGATGTAATATGTCATTTCATAGTGGAACACATTATTGATTGCTTTGGACTCCCTTCCGTATTGGTTTTAGATAATGGGACAACATTTAAGAATAATGATGTGAAGAAGTTCTTAGAGACGTTTAACATCCAACATTATTTTTCAACACCATACTACTCACAATCTAATGGTCAAGTTGAATCAACTAATAAAACTCTTGAGCAAATGTTAAGGAAGATAGTAAGCAAAAATAATAAGGATTGGCACACACAATTGAAATATGTGTTATGGGCTTATCGTACTAGCATTATAACATCAACCGGAAATACTCCTTATAACCTTTTTTATGGTATCAAGCCGATAATGTCCTTGAAGTTAGAGATTACTTCATTAAGAATCACTCTTCAAGGACTTATTGATGATAATACTTATAAAGAACAACAGTTACATCAACTTGAAATGCTTGATGAACATCACATTAATGATCTTGAGAACCTCCAAACTTACTCTAGAAAAATGCAATTTAATGATCAGGTCATCCCCCATTCATTTAATAAAGTTGATTTGGTGCTATTTGAGAATCAACGCAACATCAACTCTGCCTTGATTGAAAATGGAAAATTCAGCCCTAATTGCTTAGGACCTTACATAATTGATGAAAGTTATGGGTCTTGTACATACACATTAATAGAAATGAATGATACACCTCTTAAGGAGCCTATTAATGCTACACATTTACATTGATACTATCTATAACCTTCTTGAATAGTGTGAATGATAAAGCAATGATGTTAGAGTTAGTAGATAGTGTCTTATTTTCTCTCACATTGCTTCATTCTTGACAAAAAATCATTTGTGTTTCTTGAATATTAAGGTAATTATTCAAATTATCTTTGGATTGTTACTTTAGGTTTTGTTGATGCCAAAAATTGATGAGATAACAGTGCCTTATGGGAAACTCAGTTCAAGGGGGACGCTTTTGCGCCAAACTGAGTGACCTCCAAGTTTTAAAGAAGCTGACTTCTTCTATAATGGTTTTTTGGAAAGGGAAAAGGAAGCGTATATAGTGAAGCAGAGTCTAATATAAGGTGATGCGCCAAAATATGTTGATGGGCACGATAAATCATAGATTTAAGGGCCTGAATGGTGTTATTTCGTTCCAAAATGTTGGAGACTTAAAGGTATAGCATAAACAATTCATTTATTGACATAAAATAGTATTGCATACATTCTTACTACTAAGAAGAGTCATTTAGACATGATTTAGATAAGTAAGCTTGTATTCAATATATAGAAGTCCTGTCAAATGAAATGTCTAAGACAATAAAAAGAACAGTTTATAGTTCAATCAATACATGAAAAATAGAAAGGCCGAACAGTTGGCACAGTCTGAAAGTTTCTTGCAAAATAAACATATAAGAGAGGCCTGGTGTCTTTTGCTATAACCAGTATCCTTTTTCTTAGAACTCTTTGATCTATTTCCTTTTTGGACCTTTTTTTCTCAAAATTTTCAGACCCCTCTCTCGTTGACGGAGAGAGTATATATAGCTGGAGAGAAAAACTTCCACCGCTCTGGAAAGCTGTAATAGAAAAGATCTCCCAATCTCCTGCAATGATGCCAAAATCAAAGATTTCCCATGCCATTACAATGGCCATGAGTTAAAACGCGACATCTGGATATTCAGGTGCAGGCGCGCCCTTTGTAATGATGGCAGAGGTCCCAGCCAAGCCTTGAGGCAACAAGTGCCATCCACCGCCTTAGAGAAACAAGACGAGAAACACCCGATAATAATATATTGCTTAGCCAGCCTATTGCCTGCTTTGATGATCAGTGTAAGGCACGTGGCAGCCCATCGCAGCATGAATGAGAATTCCTCTCACTGCTGCCGAGAGACTGTGAAGAAGCAACACGCATCCAAGGGGCTGAGGTCTTTCCTGAAGTGGGGAGAGAGCCACCTGAATTGAGTGCGAAAGACGCGTGGCAGCGTTTCATAGCCCGCTGTGTTTACCTCCTTGCTGTGTTGAAAAGGTTGCGAAAAGTTGCCACTTGGCAGAAGGTAGGGCCCGCAAAAAAATAAAGAAGGCCGCGGAAGCATTTCGCAGCCCGCAGCTGCTTATTTTATCCCCACAAGAAAAATTTGCGATAGGCCACCACGTACCAAGATGTGGGCCCCTCTGACAATCTTAGGAGTGATGGCCTTTGTGGAAGGCTTTCGCAACCCGAAGAGAATACAAAGTAACAGGAAATAAAAATATCCGTAGGCGAGACACGTGGACGCCTAGCGCAGCATTTCAGGACCCGAAAGGGGAGCCGCTATCCAAAGTTGCAAAGTGAGAAATACACAAAGGGGAAGATCAAAACCTGTTGGAGAACCGAATAAACTTGGCGATGCATAGGCTGACACACGAACATTTGCAAAAGGAACCTGAAGGGAGCTGTTTGAATCTTTATTTTAACAGCTTTTGGCGACTATCAGGGGCATTTCGGATAAGGAACAGAGAACCCAAAAAATTTCTGGTTCTGCAGACCAGAGCCTTCATCCATAGGGCAAATCGAGTTAGAGTTTGGAAAGTGCAGCCTGCAAAGGCGACCATTCACTTTCGGATGGCTTCGCTATGCTGCGCAAATTCTCTTGTGCTCCGTGGAGATCAATAGTTTCCTTATGAGGCAACACTTTAGGTAGGTCGGCACCTGGTTGGATATGAAAAAGCAGCTGAGAGAGTAGATGAATGATTGCCTCAGTGTTGGCCACCATTGGGGAGCTGCCTAATTCGTTGAATACCTCCGGGTCGTTCTCCTTCTACTCAATAACCTCCATAATCTGTGCAGTTGTGGCAATGGAGCCATCCTCTAGAAATGGGGATGGCAGCCCCAGCTTGCCCAACTCAAAGAAACTTCCCCTTATGCTGTCAAACACCTTGCTTAGAAAAGCTGCCGCTGCCTTAGTGCGCTAGAAAGCGGAGTGACAATGGATGAATTTATTGGCAATTTGAATAGCAATGTCCCGATCATCGATACCCGCCTCAGCAAGGATTTCATCTGAAACGGATTATAGCTTGTTGAGCAAGTCCCTTACCTCAGGAACCTTTTCCAAGATGAAACGCGGGAACTGCTCCATTGCGTCGTGGGCCTCTTGATTAAGTCTTGATGCCTTGTCGATGAATTTGAGGGTGGGCTGCAGTGTTAGGCAGAAGGTATTGACTTTCTCCTAGTGAGAAATATACAATTGCCTAACTAGCGGAATGACATCAGGTTGGGCAGGGGTAGGTAACAGAGAGGCTTTAAGCGAAATTTTTTTTGCTTCTCTTGAAATAAGGGCCTCGGCCAATTCTGCCTTCTTCTTTTTCTCGGACGCCAACTACTCTGCATAGCTGTTCATTTCTTTATTTCAAGTTTGTTTAGCTCGGGAGTGGTTAGTTGATTGCTCTTCTAGAGAAGCCTTTGTCTCTCGGAGCTCCTCTTCTAGCTTAGTCTTTGTTTCTCGGAGCTCCTCCTCTAGCTTAGTCTTTAGGCTTTTGAATTCGGTTTCTTTTTCCTGTACCCTTTGCTGATACTGCTCTTGTAGGCGCTCCAACTCCTCACCCTTCTCTGCCATCTTCTAACTGTAATCAAGGTGGAAGCATTCAAGCTCCTCCTTTATCGACCGTAGGCTTTGTTGCACTGCTTGGTTTTGACTGTGCAATTCTTTTACTAGGTCGAGGTCAGGAATCTGGGTCTTTGCAATTTCAACCTGAAGCTTGTTCCTCTCATTTTCTGCTGTTAGCACTCTTTCTGTCATTCGGGTGATATCTGCTTCTAAGGATTTCTCCTTTGCCTCTAGAAAGCTCACCCTTTCCTTGGCTACCTTGAGCTGCTCATCCTTCTTCTTTAACTGGCGACCAGTTTTGAGGAAGTCAGAAGTGACCACCCGTTGTGTCTCCTCCATGATTTCGACTTTATCTTGCGGCCGGGCTACCTTCATGTCAAGTCCGACAACATAGATCTCATAGTCCTCGGGTTGCATTTCTCCTTAAGGCTTGTTTATCCTTGGGTACAAGGTTGCAAATTTTAATTCTTGTCGAGCCTCATCATACAAAGCCTGTACTCTCGGCTCGGCGGAGGCATTGTCATCCTTCGCCTTTCGTCACCTCATTCTATTTGTGTGCGCCTCCTTTCCACAATCTATCTGTGCTATGAATTCGGCCGGTGATGAAACCAGCCCACCTGTGAAAGGAACTCCTAAAGGCAGGGTGTAGGGATAGGTAATTTTCATAGGTGCACACATTTTCTTCTTCTGGAGAGTGACCGTTTGTGGAGAAAAGTGTGGTACGTTCCATAGCTTGGCCTGAGAACTATCAACAGGGCTAGACATTTGTAGCGGCTGAACCGGGGATTCAGTCGTAAGGCTCATTGGCCAGGGAAGAAAAGTTGCTGACTGGGTATCAGTTTGTTGTAATGGAAAAGGATCAGTAAGCATAGCAGAAAAGGAATGGGGGCTGACAGGGGGAATATTTTCCAAAAGTGAGGTGAGGAAAGTCTGAGCAGCAGCAGTAGGCATAAGCATGCTTGGAGGAGTAATTATGAACGGTTGGGCCTGCAAATACTGGGCAAATCCAACCGAATAAGCTGGACCAGAAGCAGAAGGTGGAGGGCTCGGGCCAATGGCAGGAGTTGCTGACGGAGCAGGGGCAGATATGAAAGAATGAGGTGTAAGAGAGGAAGGAGCAAAATATACCTGCTGACTGGTCGGCGATGGCTCCAAGATCGTTCGTGACTCGCCCGTAACCTCTGGCATTTGACTGGTGGCGGGCACTTCTCCTCCAACGGGTTCAAGTGAAACTGTTCTGATAACACTTTCTGTGCGTTGCCTTTTCGTAGGTGGATACTCACTAACCTCAGCCGTCGGATCCCCCTGCTGAGGTGTTAGCCTGACCGGTTTAGTGGCCCATGTGCGTGTAAGCGAGCCTCTTGATATATTAAAGCGGACATTAGTGCCCACATAGGCCGTATGCCCGGAGATATTGCCTCCTTGCATAGAAGAAGATGATACTGCCGTTTCTTCTTCCTGCTCCTCGGATCCCTCTGCTTCTTCACTCCTGTCAGCACTAGAAATTGGGCTAGGGTGACTTTCATTCCACCATCTATCAAATTCCTAGTCATCCTTTACCTGATTATAAGGAGCCTTCAATTGTGCTAATTCCTGGCGATATTTCCAGAAAGTCTTTATTTTTTCATCACTCCATTCTTCGCCCATTTTTAACTTGTTATACATGCCGCGCTCTACCGAAAAGTTGTCCCTGGCCATGGCCACTGGAAATAAGAACTTGTGCCATGGCCCCCTAGTGTCTGGCGTAGGGATTTGTGCTAATTCCACAAAATCTTCATCCCTATTAGTCCGCTTATTATGCCGCTTCTCCCAGTATGGTCAGGGAACATGGGTAACCTTCATGTGTGGCTCTGGCAGGTCATTGAAAGGGTTGTAATCCCACTTATCATTTACCAGTACCAACCCTAGATGTGCCAGCTTCTCTCCTAGCAGCTTGTGCGATTGTTTTTAACAAGCGTTACCGACTTGAAGCTCTTCGGGCATGTGAAGAATCCTTTCCTCTTGACACTTTCGTAGCTACAGAACATGAAATCAATGGTACACACCTGTCAAAAAACCTCCAGCGCGAGAACTCTATCGGTGATGCAAGCCGAGAGCAGGAAAGACTTACCAATAAAACCCTGCATTCAAAGGATTGTGAAATCCTTGCCTAAGAACCAGTCACAAGTAGGGGTGTAGCCTTGCAGAAATTCAATCTGCTCAGTGTTGAGTCGGACGATATCACCTTCTCTGATCAAATCATTCAGGACCAGGGCTATGAAATAGTCCGCGAAGGCATAATAGTCATATGTTGCGGAAAGGAAAGGTGTCCATGTAGACACCGACTTTCTTTTGTTCTGCTCATCAAAAATTGATAGTGGAAGAAAACGGGCGAAGAAATCTGGATTTTGATGCAGGAACATGTGGACCAGGTAGGAAAGAAATCTAAATTTCTTTTCTGCCTGGTAATTCTCCATCTGGTGTATCATTTCTTCAACCATGAACTGAGCAAAATCATACTAGAAATATTCATGTTGTTTGCGAAACTGCATCGCAGGTCCGAGCTGAAAAGCCTCAATCTTTTCATCAGAGTCCCGACCGCAAACAAATGCCAGCATGGAGATGGGGTCTTGAAGATCATCGCGGAATGAACCACGTGATAATGGGATACTTGGTGCCTTAGCAGACACAACACCTTTCTTATTAGTCTCTTCTAACAAGAAATCAGAGCCAGTTTTCATTCTTTTCCATATTTTTTCCCCCTTGCTTGGGCGGAAATGCTTGATATTCTCCTTTCTTCTACTGGGATTAGGGATACATAATATATGCCAGATGGCTTTCGGGCTAATCTAAACCCTTAAATTGCGACCCTCAATACAATGGGTATCTAGATTATAGCACTGAAAAGCTGTGTCGACCACCTCCGGGCAATAGTGCACCAATGGGACCATGTATTATGGGAGACCGCTAAGCCAGACCCTACCTGCCATGGCTTGGTCTACCTTTGCTGCTGATAACCTTGTACATGCTGCCTCTCTGAGAGATTTAGGGTTCTTTGCGAGCTTTGGGTCGTAGATATTATCCTATTTTTCTCTAACTTTTTCTGGTTACTGCATTCCTTGGGTCTTTCCATCTCCTTCGTATGGGCTCTTCTCGTCTTCGTGGGTATACCAGGCGTGGCATATGCTACATCTTCGTACATGTATACCTCGACCGAAGAACGAATAGCCAAAAACAGTTCCTGGCTGATCTCTTTTTGCATTGGCTGAGCTGAAGATTTCGACATTTTTCTTTTGCTATAGAACTTGTAAACTCCTGGCTTGCGAATACTCTTGCACTGGATGGATAGACAGAAAACACTTTGCACTTTCCCTGCATTTGTAAAAAACTTTTGAAATACCAAGCCTTTGCATGCAATAATAGCAACTTTTCCCAAGGTGGTAGGCGAAAGAAAGCCTTTTGCATTTAATTTGGCATGTACCGTTAATCTGGCAATTCATGCAAGATGAACTGATTGCTATTCCGAGGCAGCCGGATTTCATCATCACATTGGGGTGATCATGTGATACGCCCTGATCTCCTTGGAAATTGAGCTTGCAACTGGCCTTCTAACTTTGCGTTAGCATGTACTGGCAATTAATATCCTGGCCGGAATGATTACACCAAGCAAACGATCACGGCTTGAAGAGATACAAGTATCGCCTTGGACTCTGGGATGCGCTTGAGATTTGACACAATAGCCTACGGCCATACGTCCCTTCACCAACAAGTGCCACCTTTCTAAAGCTAATTAATCAACTGCATTTAATTAAGCACGCCTTGAGCCATGCTATCATGCATGTACCGACCTAAAATGTGAACGAATGTAGACTCGGCTTTCGAGATGGCAGCCGACATACATCACATTTCTTTGAGGCGGATCAGCATATGTCTTGTCAATTTTTCTATAAATAGCCCAGTAGATAGCAAGCAAACATACTTAGCATTTTTAAGAAGTGATAGGCCAGTAGCAGATTGCTAAGCAAGTCTTTTCATAGGTTAGGTGGTAAGCAGATTTGGCATTACTTAGCAAACCTAGGAATAGTGTTAGGAAAAATGGATACCCCCATTCGTCTCACCTCGTTCAAATCACAGACGACGTTTGTAGGTGAGATCTCCACTAGAAGGCTCAAGAGGATGACGAAGAACAAGCACTTGCTGGTTCTGCTAGCCATTAAGTGGGTCCTAAGCAAGGACTGCGTTGAATATAAAGATAAGTATCGGGTGAATACCGACGTGTGCTCGCACTTTGTAGCATCCATGCTGGACATTTGCGTTCCCTAGCCGCTTATCTTGAAGCTGGTCAAAGAAATATTTCCGAAGAAGTACTTGAATGGGCTCAGCGAGGTTGTTACACATGCTGCGTATGGGATAGGCCTGCCAACAGCCAGTGACTTGTGTCACTTTATTGAAGAAGAAGCTGTCGTTGTTTGGCTGCCATTCCTTAGTGGATTCCACCTGCAGACTAGAGGCCAGCACCAACAAAGGGTTACTCAAGCCCTACATTTCCTATTTCAGAGCTACAATGTAATAGCCTTCTACGACGTAGAATTGTATACAGACTTCAGGGACCTGGTGTATCCACCACCGATGACGGCTGTGTTGAATGATGATGCTAGTGCTGCCGAGGAGCCCGTGGACAAGGAAGAGGCGGACGCTGCAGTGGATGCGTCAGTTGCTGCCAGCCGTTCCTTTGACTAGATAACTCCCTTGCCTTCTTGCCTGATGATGTAACTCACCTGCTCCAGATAAGCCTGATAAAAGGCTATCGTATATATATATACTCTAATACTTGTACATTTTGAAAATCGGCATCTCAGCCATTTTGTAACCCAGGAACATATATATAAATATATACTTCTCTTTTTAAGTAAAATCTATGCTCCTGTTTGTTTCTGTGTTTATTTCTTTTTGGGTTTGCAAATTTTGTATACTTTTTCCCCATTTATGAGTATATTTTGAGTAAAGCAACTCCGATGTTTTACCCACCAATGATAATGAGCACATGCGTAGAAAGACCATTGATTCAGCAAAAGAACAGGCCAAAAATAAGAAAGAAAATAAAAGCGTTATTTATAACTGTACAAGGTAGATTTTTATGCCTAATGGAACAACTTAAGATGAATCCCATTGACTAGGATTCCCAACGGCTCTTGTTCCATATTTTCCACTTCAAAAGCGTTATGTTGCATGCACCGAATGATTTTGAAGGGTCCTTCCCATAGGCTATCAAACTTACTGTGCTGACCTGGCTTTGCAGCCCTGCTATCATATTTTAGCACTAAGTCTCCACTTTTTAGACCTTGGTCAGAGGCTTTCTTGTCAAACCATTGTTTGACCACCTGTTGACGGCTTGTCATTGCTTGTAGGGAATTCTCTCTTTTTTCTTGTATTTCTAGTAGTTCGGCGAGCCGAACCTCCATGGCATCATTTTGTTCTATCTCAAGAGATTTCAATAACTGTATCGCCGGGATCTCCATAGAGGTAGGTAATGGCGCCTCATTCCCATATACCAGCTCATAGGGCAAAGTCTTGAGGACTTTCTTAGGGGTTATGCGGTTGGCCCAGAGTGCTTTTTAGAGATTTTTATGCCATTCCCTCTGGTGTTTTGAGCCAACCTTTTTTAGGAGTCAGATTAAACTTTTGTTTGTTGACTCGGCTAGGCCATTTCCCTGTGGATAATAGTTTGATGATGTTTTAAAGAATATGCCATTTTTTAATGCAAAGTGACATACCTTTGTTCCTACAAATGCTCTGGCGTTGTCCAAAATGATTGTCTTCAGAGGGCTGAACCTTGTCACCAGTGTTTCGAGGAAGTCTACAATCTCTGTTTCTGTTGCCTCCTTAAGGGGAACAACTTCCGCCCACCTTGTAAAGTAGTCTGTAGCCGTTAATATCCACTTATGTCTGGCACTAGAAACCGGGTTGATCATTCTGATGAAGTCAAGGCCCCATTGTGCAAATGGTTCATCTGTCACGATAGGTTTGAGGGGCATCGCTGAATTCTTTCTTCTGTCAGAGAAGAACTAGCATTTTTTACAAGCCCTTACCAGAGAGTAGGAATCATTGAAGAGTGTAGGCCAGTAATATCCAGCTCGCAGGACCTTGATGGCGGTAGTTTTAGCAAAGAAATGTCCGCCCTCGTCGCTATTGTGAAATGCGTCGAGGATCCTTTGCGCCTCCCCTGAAGTAACGCATCGCAGGAGCACACCATTAAAATTCTTTTTGAAAAGAACTCCTTCTATCAGCGTATATCCGCAATTCTATAGCTGGTAATACCTTCTTTTTTGGGGTGAGAGGCCTGGCGGATACCTTCTGGTTCGCATGAAGTTCACTCTATCTATCAGCCAATCATCTTTCAATCACGATGAATTCATCAGGATGAGCTCTGGCTATTCCTCTTTGGCAAGCACCTCCTCGTCCTGTGCCATATACTCACACAGTCCTCTGCCTTTGACAGTCTTGGTAGGCCTGACCTCAATGTCATACTCTAGGATCTTGGTGATCCAATTAGCTCGTTTTTCTGTGATTTCTCCCTCCATGATGTATTCCCGCACACTAGAATGTGCGACATATACCAGAACTTTGTTACAGGAAATTAGATGGCAGAATTTTTTAAGTCCCTTTACTATTGCAAAGGCCTGTCTTTCGATGAAGTTATAATTCACCTCATATTCCTTTAGGGTTCGGGAATAGAACACAACTAGATGCTCTCCCTTATTTTCACTATCCCTTTGAATCAGAATAGTAGCGATACTGGACTTACTACTGAAGGCATACATTATAAAATCTTTGCATTGATCTGGATTAATTAACACCGGGGCTGTGGAGATCGCTTCTTTGACCTTTTCAAATGCCTCTCGAGCCTCCGTTGTCTGCTTGAGAATTTGATCCTTTTTAAGCATTAGGGTGATCGGCCTAACCATTCCCGCAAAATCAAAAATAAATTTGCTGACAAAATTTACCTTGCCCAGGAAAGACTGGACACCTTTCTTATTTACCGAAAGGGGAAGCTCCTTGATAGCCCTCACTCTTTCAGGGTCGATTGAAATACCTTCTTTAGACACAACATGCCCTAACAACTTACCCTGGGGTACTCCGAATACACATTTCTTTGGATTTAAGGAAATCCTGAACTCCTGGCACTTTTGAAAAACTAATTCCAAATGATCAAAATGATCATATTTAGATTTAGAGAACACAGTAAGGTCATCCAAATAGATTAGGATAAACTTATTGATCAGTTCGCTAAATGCGACGTCCATAGCTCGCTGGAAAGTTGCCCCAGCATTGGATAAACCAAAAGGCATTTTAGCATATGCAAATGTTCCCCACTTGGTAGTGAATGTAGTCTTGTGTTGATCTTCTTCTTTAACTCGAATCTGGTTATAGCCAGAGAAGCCATCTAGCAGAGAGAACATTTCAGATACTGCGACAGTTTGGAGGATCGATTCCATAGAAGGCAATGGATAGTGGTCTTTCAGAGATGCTCTGTTCAGGTCTCGGAAGTCTACGCATAAGCGGATATCACCATTCTTCTTCTGGATTGGTACCAGATTTGATACCCATGTACTATGTTTAATTGGAAAGACAATATGTGACTCGATGAGTTTGGTCAGCTCTTGTGCCATCAAGGCTTCAACTTTAGGGTTAACTGGCCGCTGTTTCTGCCGGACTGGTTTCACACCTTCCGTTAGCTCAATAGTATGTTGAATGATGCCAGGATCATAACCCTCCAGATCATCGTAGGACCAGGCCACTACTCCATATTTTCTATAGAAACTGATAAGCCTTTCTCTATCTTGCTATGAGACATCTTTTCTGACCTGAAGATTCCTGTCATTGGAGACCCGAAGGTTCTCATAATCACTTTTGTCTGCCACAAATTTTCGCTTATCATTTCAGGCGTCATTACAATCAATTTTTTTTTTGAGAGTAACCAATCCTTTCAGAAGCTTATTTGACTTTAGCTGCATGATTTGTCCTTTGTAGGCCTCGGCGATCTTTGGTTGAAGTTGATCAACAAATTCCCCTGAGTGTTGAATAAACGAAGTGATGTGCTCATCGCTCTCAAAGACCTGCCAACTCTAATCATTGTCGGGGATTGCTGGTCGAACAAGCACTCGCACTGAATATTTATTCTGAAGCAAGTCAGAAACAGGGTCAAACTGAGAGCCAATCACCGCCATGCGATCTGCATCGCCATTCTACGTTCGAGGAATGGTCAAGATGTTAAAAGCTTCAAAGCTTTCCATTAGGTCCTAGATTCGATTCTGATAGGATCTCATGCGGATATTCTTTGCTGCAGAGATTCCTCGGACCTAATGAACTATTAGTTCAGAATCTCCGAACACAATCAATTGCTTGATTCCCATTCGTTCCGCTAGGCTTAGGCCTTGGACTAACCCTTCATATTTAGCCTCGTTATTTGAACAGGCGAATTGGAATCGGAAAGACCTAAACAATTTCTCATTCTACGGGGATATTAAACATACCCCGGCTCCTTGCTCTGTCAAAATACAACGTCCACAACTCATTTGCTTGGTTATCATCGGATTCTTTGACGACCTTCGGAAGAACTTGGTCTTTATCATAAATCACCTATGTGCCCAATCCGGTAGCATGATAATTCCCGAAAGGATCATTGTTTATATGTTCACTCAACAAAGCATCTTCCTTATCATTTCGGTCTCCGCTCACCTTTTCCTCCTCTAACAGTTTGACATTGTACATGTCTTGCTTGGTGATGGAGGTATGTACGGCCTCAAAATTGATCAGGGCCTCATTCGCCACATGTTCGGAATGTAGAGCCTCCGATTCTATCTTCATTTTCGCACCATGCTTGGTCCTAAGTATTAGATGTGACCAATCTAAAGACAAATATCTACCCACATTTGAAGTAAATTCTCGAGAGAGACAGAGACCAAACATAGGAGGAACATCTATGATCACTGTATCTTGCGGGACTGTGATACTTGGGCAGGAAAATAGAGTTAATGGAAGCGCTTTGATGACACCCATAGTATCAACTTTATTTCCATCTAGCTGCATCACCCCCTTCTTCATAGGTTCATAACTGAGTCCCAGGGCTTCGACTATCAGTTTTGGCATAACCATTGTACTAGCGCCAGAATCAATCATAGTGTTGTGCAATAGCTTTTCCCCTACAATGAGAGTCAAGAAGAAGGGTTGAGGTTTTGGCCTACCTCCGCTTTCCGTATGGGATTCCTTCACTTTGTCTGCAAGAACCTTAGCCGGTGGCATTTGATAAATTGCCTCGGTACTGGTAGAAGGCTCTGTTGGTACTAAGCTGATCTCTTGTTAAAGCGCCTTCTGTAGCATAGTTTTCTGTTCTGGGATAGCTAGAATGTCCCATAAAGACACATTAGCGGATGATTTCTTTAATTGCTCCACCACATTAAAGGGTGACGAGCTCGGAGATTTTTGCTCCTTTTCTTTTGTTATAATAATCTCCCTCCTTGGTTGAGGGAAGAGACGGTCGAAGCGTCGAAAATTTGATCGGACACGCCTTTGCATTGCGGGTTGTCCGAAAGTGAAACAACAGGCTCACCAGTGAATCTCCTCTTTGATCATGTGTTATAGTCAGACTGTACCTGCAGCGTTTCGGCTGTGGACGTGTCATTTGCAAACACCATTTCCTCATCTTCCATCCATGAGAAGAGCGCATGATTGGGAATAATATCAGACTCTTGCTCTAAGGACATTCCTTGCATTTGCGTGGTAAGGACTGCATTCTCCATTGCCGAGGCATATATGTATTCTCCATTTTCTGTCGCAGTACCTTGACTACGTTGCTCTACTACCTTTTGTTGTAAGTTGCCGCGCGGACAATTTCGGGGCATATGCGCGTCATTGCAAGGGAAGCACCATGGATTGATCTCATCAATAAGATTGTTTTGTCCCACGGTTAGTTCTCTACTTGAGCTTGGGGACGTACCTGCCAGTGGCGTAGGCACCAAAACCATTTGGTTTGTAGCTGTCGATGGTGGATTAGTGCGAGGTGTATTCAGATATTGATTTTGCTGATAGGTAGGGCACCCACCTTGATAGTTTTGATATGTGGGCCATGGAGGCATTGCTTGGTTCTGCTTGAGAGTTGTTATGTCATTTTCCATAGTTTGCAACATCTCCTTGAGGTCACCCATTTCATCCTTGTGAGCACCCGATGTAGAGGCCAAGTTTTCAGGAGCGACCGCATATGAATACATCGATTGGGGAGTTGCTAGCGCACTAGTTGGTGTGGTCTCTGGTGCAAAGGTCGATATCTCAGGAAATATCGGCACAATAGGTCGAGGAGGCAATTTCCCACAATCTATTAAATGATTCTCCGCCTTGATAGCAGTAGCATAAGCATCTGGTAGAGTGGCTCCTCCCAAAGACTTGATCATCATAGAAATGTCAGAATTAATGGATTTTAGGTAAAATATGAATGCCAGTTCTGGAGTCGGGCGAATAGTCACAGGAATCCTCTGCCAGTTTAAGTGAAATCGGGCATTGAAATCAGTCAGAGCCTCCTGGGGTGCTCGTCTTATGACCGATAGCTGATAATATAACAAAGAACGATCTCTGTCATTTAAGAACCTTTCATAGAACGGATCTCCGAGGTCATCCCAAGTGTGAATGGTATTAGGAGTCAGTGTCTGGTACCAATCCAGAGCTTTTCCTTTGAAGGACGCAGCAAGGAGCCTCAGGGCTACATTTTTCCCTGTGATACCGTGTACCAGACATACATCCGCTACATCCTACAAATGTTCTGCTGACATTTTTGTGTTATCTCCGGCAAATTTGGGAAGAGCTTTCAGGGCTGAAACCGGGATAGTGCCCCAAACAACAGGCGCTATCGGAGCTACTAGGGGACTTCCAGCATCCCATGCTACATAATTTCTATTCGTGACCGACAACATGGTAAGAGGAAAGGGTGGTGGGAATGGAACAGTTACTAATTGATTTGCGGCCTGGACCGTCCCTACTGGAGGCACTAGTAAACTTGGGTTATTTGCAGTCTGGGATCTAGTTACAGGCCGATGGCTCATACACCCTTCTATAAGACAATTTCATTAGTTTGGGTCCCACCAGGTGTGCCAGAAAAAAGGTCAAACTGTTGATGCCAAAAATTGACGAGATAACAGTGCCTTATGGGAAACTCAGTTCAAGGGGGACCCTTTTGGGTCAAACTGAGTGACCTCCAGGTTTTAAAGAAGCTGACTTCTTCTATAATGGTTTTTTGGAAAGGGAAAAGGAAGTGGATATAGTGAATCAAAGTCTAATCTAAGGCGATGCACCAAAATATGCTGATGGGCACGATAAATCATAGATTTAAGGGCCTGAATGGTGTTATTTCATTCCAAAATGTTGGAGACTTAAAGGTATAGCATAAACAATTCATTTATTGACATAAAATAGTATTGCATACATTCTTACTACTAAGAAGAGTCATTTAGACATGATTTAGATAAGCAAGCTTGTATTCAATATATAGAAGTCCTGTCAAATGA
The DNA here is from genome assembly GCA_007258455.2 of Sequoia sempervirens. Classification (NCBI taxonomy): domain Eukaryota; kingdom Viridiplantae; phylum Streptophyta; class Pinopsida; order Cupressales; family Cupressaceae; genus Sequoia; species Sequoia sempervirens. The sequence continues at coordinate 453,350,846 of VDFB02281492.1, read as the reverse complement.
AATGTCTAAGACAATAAAAAGCACAATTTATAGTTCAATCAATACATGAAAAACAGAAAGGCCGAATAGTTGGCACAGTCTGAAAGTTTCTTGCAAAATAAACATATAAGAGAGGCCTAGTGTCTTTTGCTATAACCAGTATCCTTTTTCTTAGAACTCTTTGATCTATTTCCTTTTTGGACCTTTTTTCTTCAGAATTTTTGGACCCCTCTCTCGTTGACGGAGAGAGTATATATAGCTGGAGAGAAAAACTTCCACCGCTTTGGAAAGTTGTAATAGAAAAGATCTCCCAATCTCCTGCAATGATGCCAAAATCAAAGATTTTCCATGCTGTTACAATGGCCACGAGTTAAAACATGACATCTGGATATTCAGGTGCAGGCGCGCCCTTTGTAATGATGGCAGAGGTCCCAACCAAGCCTTGAGGCAACAAGTGCCATCCACCGCCTTAGAGAAACAAGACGAGCAGCACCCGATAACAATATATTGCTCAGCCAGCCCATCGCTTGCTTTGATGATCAGTGTAAGGCACGTGGCAGCCCGTCGCGGCATGAATGAGAATTCCTCTCACCGCTGCCGAGAGATTGTGAAGAAGCAACATGCATCCAAGGGGCTGAGGTCTTTCCTAAAGTGGGGAGAGAGCCACCTGAATCGGGTGCGAAAGACACGTGGCAGCGTTTCACAGCCCGCTGTGTTTACCTCCTTGTTGTGTTGAAAAGGTTGTGAAAAGTTGCCACTTGGCAGAAGGTAGGGCCCGCCACAAAATAAAGAAGGCCGCGGAAGCATTTCGCAGCCCGCAGCTGCTTATTTTATTCCTGCAAGAAAATTTTGTGATAGGCCGCCACGTACCAAGATGTGGGCCCCTATGACAATCTTAGGAGTGATGGCCTTTATGGAAGGCTTTCGCAACCCAAAGAGAATACAAAGCAACAGGAAATAAAAATCTCTGTAGGCGAGACATGTGGACGCCTAGCACAACATTTCGGGACCCGAAAGGGGAGCCACTATCCAAAGTTGCGAAGTGAGAAATACGCAAAGGGGAAGATCAAAACCTGTTAGAGAACCGAATAAACTTGGTGATGCACAGGCCGGCACACGAACATTTGCAAAAGGAACCCGAAGGGAGCTATTTGAATCTTTATTTTAACAGGTTTCATACTATTCAAGTTAATCTTGTATGCTATGTTAAATTAGATCCTTATATGCATTTGATGTTCTACAATTAGATCATAGGTGCATTTAATTTAGCATAAGATACTCAATCATAATGTTGCATCTAAAAGAAAACTAAGATAGTTTTAATTAGATCACATAAAATATGTTAGATCATGGAGAAATTTATTAAATAGTATTACAAATATTATTTCATAAGTCACATTACCATCTAAATTAAACACATAAGCATAAGAAACCAAACATAAATGCTCATATATATATATAAAATTTTCAAGTACATTACCTCAAATATGCAATGCTACTATGGAATATGACTACTAGATCCCTCAAGACTTGGTGATCACCTCTGTCGAGAGATGGTAGTATGTGATCGTGATCTACCAATGGATCCCAGTGCATCTTGTAGGCCATGTACTCACTTGACAACCCTAGCTTCCCATACAATAGCCTCCATCCGCTCTCAATCTATCTCTCTTTTCCTACAGCCTAACAACCTCTCCATGTAGTCTCTCAAGCTCTGCTGAATCTTAGGATAATCGAAGCTTGTCATAGGCATCCTACAATGCTGAGAGATGATCCATGAGTCAATTGACGTGCTTGGTAGCACTCTTGTATGCTCCTCTCAACCTTGTGAAAGGCTCAAATAGCTTTGGATGCTACTCCACGATGGGTGGGAGCATGTAGCTGGTGGCGACAACCTCATCTATGAGTGAAGGAGGTACTATTTCCACAAAAACTCGTCGATAAAGATCCTATAGCTTTCTCAGTAGAAATCATAAAGATAGTCAACACAAAATATAATATATATATATACATAAATGAAAAACAATATCATGAGAATAATTATAAAAGAATAAGCATAATCATAAATTATGTGTCATCACCTAGGTCTCTATCCTACTATGTAAAAACAACCCCACCCTATGTAGGAGGTATAGAAGATCTGCTACCCTCTCCATGCTGATGACTATTGGAACATGCTGTAGCTGCTGACTGCGATCTGGTCACTTGAGTTGGAATTGAATGTCTCCACTTGTGGGAAACTAGGCCCTCCTCTACTGTATCATTGACCTCACTCATCAGATGGCTCTCATCCTCCTCGTCTTCCTCATCCTCATCCTTGTCCTCATAGTCTAAGTCTACCTCCTCATAATCCTCCTCTATCTCATTTGAAAACAAGTGTGCAACCCTGATCTCCTCACCTGTCTCCTCCTCATCATCCCTGTGATCTAGAAGAGGTCCTGTGTAGCCTCTAGGTTGATCTATAGGAAATACTAGAGCTAGTTGTGCTGTGGTCGACCACTCCTCATATGCATATATAAAACCCACATTTTTAGTGTCAGAAATTGAGGGCATATCGAGATCCTCATCATCTGAATCACTAGATACAATGCCATCAATTGTGAGTTGTCTCGTATCTCCTACCCTACGGGAACTCTACACTGATCACCTGTAAAATGGTCATGTTGTTGGAGGAACCTGTACTTGTCCAAACTGTCTCATGACATGATTGTAGTAGAAAGGTCTCACTGTGTAGTTATGTCTCCCTAGTAAAAATTGATCCCTTTGCATCCTAGTCAACTAGCGGGTCTCATCTAGCCATTGAGGTAATAGTTGGTAAGGTCTCCATAAGATCTCCTCCTGATCAAGATGGTCGAATATGACTCTCTAATATAGTAAATCTCCATACTGCCATGCTCACCAAAGAATATAGCTAAAGGAGTGTGGGTATCCCAGGGTACCTATAGAAGGAAATCTTGTCAGTCTAGTACATGTGATATGTTACAGGAACCAAACCTATAATAGTGTACAATGAATCATACTGTCCATCTCCTGGTAAGCAAGCCATCCCAAATCATAATAGAGATGTGCCAGTATATTGTGACCCTAGGAAAAGACAATCTTGTGATGCTCCATCTCTCGTATCATGTGTACAAGTCCTCCATTTAGGTGTGCTCCCCAACCATCTGGGACTAGTACTAATGCTACGGTAAATATCATAATCCACCTCAGAAGTGGTGATCATGCACAAAGTAGCCACCTCAGCTCAACATGTGGCCCCACGATCTCCTCCTGAATTAGACCTCTAAGACAATACTAGATATTTTCTCTCATCTCCTAGTATGATTGGTCCTCTACAAAGTGAATGGTGTCACTTCAGATAAGAACCTAAAGAATGCGATGCAATCCTCCAGAGTGATAGTCATCTCACCGGTGGGTAGATGAAAGGTGCAGGTATCTACATCCCACCTCTCTGCTAGTGCCATCAACATGGAATCATGGTATCTCATGGGAGGCATGAGATACGGCCAGTATATACCTGTCACTTGTAATGTCTCTGTGTTCTCCTCTAATAGTGTTGTAACTAGGTCTCATAGGCGACATAATAGCCTACTGCCGAGATGCTATTGTTATCGAGGAGGAATCTGATAAAAAAAAAATCACCTATAAGTATTCTAAAATATTAAATTTATATATCAACAGTCAAAAAGTGTGCTAAAGTTTCTCTAGGGTACTTTTCTAAGGGTCATAGACACTTTATTCCTTATTTGGGACACTTTGCAAAAAAGTGGGACAATTTGCGAAAAAAAAGGGACACTTTGCTAATTTTTCTTCCAAGGTCCTAAATCTATCTAGAAATATGTAAAACATAAAATAAATGAATAAAAATGAAGCTAAGTTTGAGAAGAATCCACTCACTGTATGCTATAGATCACCCTATGCCACCTCATCACATAGGCTCTCGAGTCTTAGAGGCATGTAATGTCGTACGCTCAACATCCTCAATCATTCTCCACCAAAATCAAACTACAAAAAAAGGTAAAAGACAAAATGATCACAAACTAATTATCTTTTTACTCTTATATACTTTCAAAACAGGTCATTTACATATTAAGGTAAAAAAAAGTACTTTTTCATTCAAATTAACATATTAGGGGTTAGAGAATTTCATTTTCAATGTCATTTATTGAGCTGGATTCGTAATTCCACTCCCGTTCTCATCAAATGTCTATCACTATGTGGTATGGTACTTGGAAATACCCTGTGATATGACTTATGCAATTCGATGCGGTTAGACTGTTACCTTGATTCCACCTCCATAAAGCAATCAAAATCAAGGGGGGAATACATCTACCCTCAGATTTGATTTCTTGAAGAAATTAGATAAGAGGATTTATGGAACAACTAATGAATTGGTTTTGCAAGATGCGGTTCCTAACATTGTGGTTTTGCAGATAGCTACAATGGGGAATTCATTCTCCCATGCTTGCAAAAAAATCCATATGAGTATCATTTTAAGAGATAATACTTTTTGAAGTACTTTAGCTTGCATATGCATGTAGTGTCATATGGGTGCTAAAGTGGGGGCTAAATGTAGAGTAGAAAATTGTACCCCCTTCTTAGAGATAGTACAATTTCACATTTAGTTTGGACCTATTTTAGTACCCTTACATTCACGACCCCTTAAATCATCGTTAATAGGCCCCTAAGACCTTTTATTTCAGATCCCAAGGCTTATTTCAACTAAAATCTTGACAAATTCAATAAATGCATTCAATTTTCTAACACCCTGACATTCTCACAACCTGAAAAACTAGGGTGGGACCCATACACCATCTTGGGAATATGAGTCTCCCTAGATGGAACCCATATGCCACCTTGGATGTATGAGTCCCGTTTGACCCCTTTTTAGGGTTTTGATTAGGAAATTGTAAGTTTTCAATTCAAATTTCACAAATGTCAACATTTGGGATCTAATAAATGGTAAATTAGATGAGATGCCTATAAAAATAAGGTTTTGAATCATTATTTCACCTAGAGTTTTCAAGCAAGAGAGTCTCACCTAGATTTAGATGAGATCTCCCAAAGTGAGTCATCATCTTTATGTTTCACTCATGTATCCCATTCTAGCACATTAGAGTAGGGTTTATTGCACTCTAGATCTCTTAATCTTAGATGCACTTAAGATTAAGACTTTCACACACATTTCCTTTCAAGATCTATTCTTTCTATCAAGGTTTAATTACAAAACAAAGGGTTTGACTGAGGAAAACACCGCATAAGAAAATCAACAAAATATTTTGTTTTGTATATTTTTAGAAGGTTTGAATCTAGAAGTGAAGTTTGAGTGACATAAGAAGGAAGTGCAAAAATAGGAGAACAGTTTCAGATCCTGATTTTTTGGAAAAGCATAACATGACTAAATCGCCACCTTGGGTGTATAAGTCCTTGTACAAGAAGTTTACTAGTTTTTAGAGGATTCTGATCAATAGCTTGAAGCCTACAAAATCTGCCTAGAAACCCTAGATTGGGACTCAATCACCCTGTTAGGTCTCAAAAATGCTGGTTTGAAACCACAAGAGGTTGCTAAGATCTTGGTACGATTTTGGCTAACGTAGAAGGACAAATGATGAATTTGAACCTTCTTCTCTTCAAGCTCTACTAGACCTAGGTGGGTATACCTATGCAAGTGGAGCAGACTTATGTTGTGTGTTTCCTACTTAAGAAATCTATCCACAATGTCAATTGGAAGTGGAGAGATGCATACCTATTTGGTATAAATTGTATAAGAAATATCAAGGTAGAGTTTATGAATATGTTTAGTTAACAGATGTGAGGTTTTGAAATGAAACTAGATAAATAAAATGGTTGAGACCAGTGCCTTGTTGGGTATATGGAGTCAAGTGAAAGTCTAAGTTGAGTGGCTTGTATTTGGAAGAAATTCTAATTGTTTGGCATACCAATATTAGTTTATAACTTGTTTAAACATGAAAGAATGTAATTACCAAGTTCTTCTTAGTGATCCAAATGACACTTCTGAATTACTGTGAATGACTAGAAGGATTTAATCTTTACTTGAAAAAACCAATTAATCATACCACACAAGTACAAAAAATGTGCATTGATAAATTGAGTATATACTTGAAATATCAATTCAGATAATAGAGAAATATCAACCTTGGAGACAACCTGATAATATTTTTGAATTAACTCAACAAACAATTGAAACCAGTATGACGCCACAAAATTAGAGTTCTTTCATTGATTTCTCCAAAATTTCATACATGCATCATGGTCTTTTGAAATGTAGACATTATCCCAATTCACCTGCTAATTTTTCCTATATAATCTCCTCCAATCTAATGTAATAATTCCTTTTGGTCTTGGTCTCTCTTATTTATACGAGAGACAACAATCTTCAAACCAAAGGACACGTCTTTTGGTAACAAAACATAATTATGAAATTAAACATAATTGAAATAACTTAACGACAACATGTGTGCTAATCCGTTAGTCTTCGAGTAAAAACCTGTGGTCATCTAAGACCCGTGCAAAGATTTTACTATATGATTAATCTCTCTTTGTGATGATGATGATCAATCCTCATCGAAGCCCAAATACTTCTCCTGCCACTTACTGATTGTCAGATCATTTGGCCATTTGAATTCTTGAGCTGCTGTGAGATTTGTGAGGTGGTTCTTCCATCTATTATCAAGCAAGTTCCTGACATCTACCACAAATTCCGTGTATCCACTATCTAGTATAACAATCCCATCAAGCAAAGCATGAAATTTGTCAAGGCTAATATCTCCATCATTCTGTACATGTGCCAAGCATTGAGAAATCATTTGATCAAATTCATCTTTCCACTCATCCACACCTTTTAATTGATTATCATTTTTGATGATCGAAGGGATGAAGATGTATTTAATAGAATCAAATGAATTCCTCCTATTTTCCACTTTCTTCTTCATATCTATCAAGTAATTATACTCCTCAATTACCCCCTTTACCATTTCCTACATTGGTTTGAGTCTTGGAGGGGCATCTAGATCCCTTTGTGTGGGCTTGCACAGAGTAGTCAGAATGTGATAAGGAGGCTGCCATCTCTTCTGGAGTTCCTCAAGGATAGGGGAATTGGCATTTATTTGTTCCAAGGCTTTGACTAGATTGCTAAAGCTTTCATGTCCTCCACCTATTTTTTCCTTCAGTATCCCAATTCTATGCTCCAATATCTTTCTTAGGGTATCCAAGATGTGACACTTGTAGTGCCTCATGTGTTACTACTACTCTTATGATACTGTTTATGTTTTGATGCATACTCGAGACCTTGATGGTGATTGTTTCACCTATTTGACTTGTGTGTTTTGCTTGGATGCACATGATACTATTTTATGATGTTGATGATATAATGATGCATGGTGTTCATCTCTACCTGATTATGCGATATTCTGTGGTTACGTAAATTGATTAATGCTCACTTCATGATGTTTATGATGATGTGTTAATTGTTTGAGAGTCGGGTGAAAGGGACGGTGTTGCATCGCTCATCCGTGAGCGCCCTGCTACAATACAATTCTCTCTCATGGTGTGTTAGGCATGGAATATATATGTTGTTTTGAAACTTGGTTTTATGTAGGATTGCAGGTACTGGGCACTGACTCCACCCACACCATCGGGTCTGAGCGTACCCAACATAGCCAATGGGTATGATGTGGTTTAAGGATTTGACAAGAAAGTATCCTCATCCTAGTCCGTCACCCCATCATTGTGTCTGATGTCGTCATCCATTTGTGACATTGTTCTTGTCTTGGTATTGTTTTGTTTGAGTCATTCGTTTTAATTGGTCATTTAATGTTGATCTATTTTGTCGTTCGAATTAATTGGTTAATTAATGTGTTTCAATTATTTTACATGGTCAAGATTCATTATTGTTTGGGTGTTGACTGGGTTATGTTGCTCGAAGTTCTAATGTGATTTAATTAAAATATTAAATCAAATTGTTAAATTATTAAGAGTATTTTATTAATTAATTAAAAGAGGATAATAATTTAATAGCTTATAATATTATTCCTTTATTAAAGATGAAAACATAAATAAAGCATAAATTTGTATTTATAAATAATATTTATTTTAAATTTAATTGAGTTTATTTACAAATTTAAAATATCGAGATATAAAAAAAAAGGGTAATGAATAAAATATCAAAATAGATTTAATGCATATTATAACTTGGAGGATATTTTTAAAAAAAATAATAATAATAATAATAATTAAGGGAATTATGAAATAGTAATGATTTAATTAAATTAGATAGTGTGAACTATTGATAATCTGTAAAGTATTAAAAATAGGGTGAAAATTATTGTCCGAAGCTTTAAGCATAGTAGTGGAGGGTTAGGTTTATAAATTAACTAAAATTCAAGGATTTTCAACAGGTGGTAAAATGGGAAACAATTAAGTTGTTGGGTGCACCCTCAAAAGTGTAAATTAATTTCAAAAGTTTGCCATCTGTCCCTTAGTTTGTAAAAAAAATAGAGAGAGCTTTTCTTAATTTATTTGGGAAAATTTTGATAAACAACAAGGAGATACGGATTCAAGAAGGTAATTTTTTTTTAACCTGCAGTGTGCTCTGGTAAGAAGTGGAAGTGAGAAGAAAATATCACAGCTAGGAAGCATTTGAAAACAACCTAGCTCTCCATCCCCTTTGGCAAGCGCCTAATTCAGGTTGGTCATTTATTGTATTTTAAATAACTCCTTTATAATTATGCCGTGTGGATTAATTATGAAGAATGAAATTTTGAAGTGAAAACCTTAGTAGAAACAATTTTAGTAAATTTTTATTTATGGCTATAGAAAATGAAAATTTAGAATTTAGAATTGTAAAATTTCTAACTTTCTAGTCCTAAACAATTTTAATAAATTTTCATTTATGGCTGTAGAAAATGAAAATTTAGAATTTAGAATTTAGAATTGTAGAGTTTCTACCCTTTTTGTCCTAAACAATTTTAGTAAATTTTGATTTATGGGTGTAGAAAATGAAAATTTAGAATTTAGAGTTGTAAAGTTTCTACCTTTCTAGTCCTAAACAATTTTAGTAAATTTTTATTTATGGCTATAGAAAATGAAATTTGGAAAACTCGTAGAAAAGAACTTTAAAATACAGTCAAAATTTTTAGGAAAAAAATAATTAAATAGTACTATGCCCTCCACATAAAAGGAACTTTTTACTGAATTTTCTTTTAGGGGAATTCTTCTTTCTAACTTTATTATTTTATTTACTAGTCTAACGATCCCTAATTGATTTAATTTTCACATCACGTATGGGTATTTGTCCCTTATTTTTGGGTAATTAACTAAATAATAGCTACTCATTTGTTTTCACGAATTGGTTATAGTACCCCATGTTGCCTAAATTTTAGTATAAATATAATTTTATTATGACCTTTTGTTTGGGGATGGTGATATATTGATACTAGCAATAATATCACAATAAGGTTGTATATTTACACTTAAATTAAATGGAAAGAATTCTATTAACTAAAACTAACCATTTTTATCATTATCAGATATAATCTATAGATTAAAATTAAATATTACTAATGTGAGTAAAAGATTTGTAAACTATATTTTGAATTAGTTAATTTGTAGAATGTCTTTATTTTAATTTTTACATATATTTGGGTTCTCAGTAAGCAAAAGATTTGTAAACCTTATTTTAAATTAGTTAATCTATAAAACCTTTTTATTTTTAAATTAGTTAATCTATAAAACGTTTTTATTTTAATTTATACATATATTTAGTTTCTCAGTAATTTATTTACTTATGTGATCAAAAGATTTGTAAACCTTATTTTTAATCTGTAAAACATTTTTATTTTAATTTATACATATATTTAGTTTCTTAGTAATTTATTTACTTATGTGAGCAAAAGAAATTTGTAAACCTCATTTTAAATTAGTTAATCTGTAAAAACGTTTTTATTTTAATATTTAGTTTCTCAATAATTTATTTACTTATGTGAGCAAAATATTTGTAAACCTTATTTTAAATTAGTTAATTTGTAGAACGTTTTCATTTTAGTTTATACATATACTTCAATTTCTGATTAAGTCCTGATTGTGTATGTGTATATGAATTGCATAATCCCTTAGTTGTTCAATTAGTATTCAGTTGCTTGTACAAAGAGGTGTAGCGATTAATATTTATTTGTTACATGGAATGTGTCAGTAGATTAAGAAGTTAATTTTATTTATGCCCCATGATCGTTTTCGTCATTCATTTGCATTATTTCTGTTTGAAATAGATTATGTGTTTGGACTTGTTGTGAGATCATGTTGGAAACCCATTTCATTGTGTTACTCTTCTGGGATTGTAAGGGTAGGTTGTCCTATAGGCTTCTAGAGGCTAAGGAAAGTATTGTTCCATGTTGAACTTCCACAGTTTAATCATTATAATAAGTTTGATCTTACTATTGATTTTGAGTTTCATGTGTGGGTCAAACCTTGTATCAGGATTGTCTTTGTAAACGGCTTTGGTGAGATGGTTCATGCCTCGTAGGTACAATGGTTTTGTGATTTTAGTGCTCTTTCTATTTTGGTATACCCCTTGATGAATTAGATTTATTTTAGGGCTATTAGGGAGAGTGGCTCTCCATGGGGGCCAATGCACAAAGGGGCGGCTTGGATAACCCATTGAAGAGTTGGTTAAATAAGTGAAAACCTAACGAAATGTACTAGTGGGTTTGGGTAGGATACATAAACTACAAATAAATAAGATACCTCACCCTTGCCATTAGTGCTTCCACAGACTAAGGGTGGGATGAGAAGGCCATGGTCGGCAAGATCGCTACCTCATCCTTATGAGAGGCTAGTGGTCTCGCATGAGTCACCCTATGGGGCCGATGCCTAGTACGAGGCAACCAGGATAACCATAGATGGGGGCCAACGCTTGTTGAGAGGCAGCCAGGATAACCCATGATAGGATCGTGTGATGACACTCTCCCATAGTATCCCTTGATTTTTCCTTTGTATGCCTCTAAAAGCAGTCACCTTGTAAGTAGTCATTGAGAGTGTTGTTTGTTATGTTTGGTTGCTCTTGTGGTGTGGTCTTGTGGTCATTCTGCTTGTTTGTCTTGGTCATGGGTCTTTCTTGTCACTTCTAGCACGTTGGGTGGATCTTTGGGTCGACGCGGTCAGGTGGAATGTGCTATGCACCCCATTGGGTTCTCAGTTTGTGTTCATGATGCGTAAGTGGACCTAAAATTTCCAGAGCTTCACTTGGTTGAAGACTATTCTACGCCTTGTACCTTATTCTTCATTGATGTAATTATTGTTGTACTTGATGTACTCTTCCCGTTGTTATAAGGGAAGCATTATGTAATGTTGTAATGTATTCCTGATGTATTGTATCTATGGAAATATGCTCCACAATTGTAATATTAAAACTATGAATTGAATTGTAATAAAATGATGTATGTATCTTTTTCATCACTATTGCTTATGTATGGTTGTATGATTATGTTATCTTGTGAATGTATGCTTCTATTGTTAACTTTTGGGCTTTATCTTTAACGATGTTTTGGTTGGGGAGGTTTATGTGTAATGCAACCTTGTAACCCCAAGGGACTAGTTAAGTTTTGTCATATAATGTATATTATGATCATCTTATATAATGTATGTTCACAATCATCTTATGTAATGTTTCTCTTTCAAAAAAAAAATTGTGTGGTATTTTGTTGTCCTTTGGGGTTAACATGGCATGGTGTTAGAACTTTGGTATCAGAGCTGGGTTTACAACTCTGGGTACTCTAGGTAGTTTGAGTCCACTATGTTAATCTTGTACTCAACTCTTGAATTTAATTGTGTTCCCATCCAATGTGGCACATGATCATGCCAAGGGATCAGGGTCATGCCCGTGGTGGTGGACGTAGAGCCAACCATGAAAGTAATCCATCACAAAGTTCCTATGAATTAGAACAGGAGGAACAACAGGGGTCTCAAAATCATTCAGGAGGAGGAGGCCCAAATTTAGAACAACCAGGAATAGATGGAATGCAGTTACAACAGTTGTTGGAGGAGGTGCTTGGCCGTTTAGGCCCTAGGCTAGAAGGGAAGCAACAAGTAGAGAGAGAAAGGGAGAGGTCTCCTAGGCGGAAAGAAATATCAGTAGAGTAGGATTCCATAGTGGCCGATCACATGAGGGATCTTTTGAGAGCTCATCCTCCCACTTTTGATGGTGCTAGCAGAGGACTTGAGGCAAAAACATGGTTGATAGACTTGGATCGTTGCTTTGTGATGCATCCTTATGGAAGTAATACTCGGGCTTGGTGTGCCATTATGCACCTCAGAGGCTTCACATCTACATGGTGGCAACTGGAAGAAAATAAACTACACCTAGACATCAATATGGTGACTTGGGAGTTGTTTTTGGAGAGATTTAGAGCTCGTTTCCTTTCAGACCACTGGAGGTAGCACCAAGTAGATGAATTTCATGAGTTAAGACAAATGGCAATGTTAGTTGGCTAGTACGAGCGTCGACTCTATGAGCTCAAGTAGTATGCGAGAATCGACAATGATGAGGCAATGCTTGTCCAACACTTTGTCAGGGGCCTAAATGCCCGAATCAGTGGAGGAGTCTGGGTCTTCGAGCCAAAGACAATGGAGGTAGTTGTTGAGAAGGATCGTTTGGTAGAGGAAAACTTGGCTATGGCTTGGGGAGGTCACACAGGTGTGCAGATTGGCAGTGCACCTACTTTTGGTTCTGGTTCTCAAGGTGGGAAACCTCAAGTTGTAGGATCTTCTAGGAGTCATCATACGCCCCCTAAGGGCGGTCAGTAGCAACAATCACAACCTAGGCACAAAAAATTCCCAGTCTCAGTAGAGTGGCAGGTTTCAGTCTAGGAAAAATAGGAATTGGCATCGAGCTCGACATGACCGTTTTGAGCAGCCTACAAAGAGCTCACAGTCAACCCCCATTCAGGGTAGTTTTCAGTAGTCTAGTGCACCAACAAGTGGCAGAGGCTTTGGTCAGGGTATAAGTTGTTTCTCCTATGGTCAGTAGGGACACATTGCTAGGCAATGTCCACAGAAGAAGACTACAGGTTTTAGTCAGAGGCTAGTTGCTTCTGAGCTGACAGTGGGTGATGTGGGTAGATCTCATCGAGTTTTTGTGGTGGTTGACAACCGTCAGGCTGATCATCAGGGCACCATGGTTGAGACATCGGGTGTGTTGCAAGGCTCTAGTATATCCATCCTCTTTGATTCTGGTGCATCAGATTCATTTATTTCCCCTTCATTAGTAGAGCATTGTAGACTGGTGGCAACAAGGCAAGGCGTTAAGTGGTAAGTTGAATTTTCCTTTGGGGAAAAGGTAGCAGTTGAATCATTTGTTTAGGGTTGTGTTTTAAAAATTGGGACGTTGGTGACTTCGGTGGACCTTCGAATCCTACCTCTTGGTTCCTATGATGTCGTTTTAGGTATGGATTGGCTGAATTCTCACCAAGTGATAATAGATTGTCACCACAAGGCTGTGTGATGTGTAGATGATTTAGGAAATGAATTGGAGATCGTCGACATACAAAGACCTATATCATTGTGGATGATTTTTGCTATGCAACTGAAGAGGTTTTTCCGTCAGGGCTGTTAGTTGTTTGCTGTGTCAGTTAATGACTTGGACTTGGGAGAAAGTCAAGAGGTGTCATTAGATGACTACCCTCTCCTTAAGGACTTTGCAGATGTTTTTCCAAGTGAAATTATGGGGATGCCACCAAAGCATGACATCAACTTTAGAATTGATCTTATACCTGGAGCTGAGCCTATATCTCGGGCTCCCTATCAGATGACAACTCAGGAGCTTCAGGAGCTCTATTTGCAATTAGAGGAGCTTTTAGTGGAAGGGTTCATTCATCCTAGTGTTTCCCCATGGGGAGCACCAGTGATATTCGTGAAGAAGAAGGACGATTCCCTCCGTTTGTGCATTGACTACATGCAACTTAACAAGGTGATGGTGAATAACAAGCACCCTTTTCTAAGAATTGATGACCTATTTGATCAAATTAAGGGGGATCAAGTATTTTCAAAGATTGATCTTAAGTTAGGATACCATCAATTGCAAATAGCTGAAGCATATATTCACAAAACAACATTTCACACTTGATACGGGCATTATGAATTCACTGTTATGCCATTCGGGTTGACGAATGCACCATCAGTCTTCATGAGCCTAATTAATGGAGTATTTCAAACCTATTTGGATAGATTTGTTCTCGTGTTCCTTGATGATATCCTAATCTACTCGAAGACTATGGAGGAACATGAGGAACACTTGAGACAAGTGTTGCAGTGCTTGAGAGACAACCAACTATATGCTAATTTGGAAAAGTGTGAGTTTTATAAGACTGAAGTGAAATACTTGGGTCACGTCATCTCTGGTGAAGGTATTTCCCTGGATCCTTCAAAGATTCAAGCCATCGTTGATTGGCCTGCACCCATGAATGTCCCTGAATTCATAGCTTTATGGGTTTAGCAGGCTATTATAGGCGGTTCGTGTAGGGATTTTTGAGGATTGCACATCCCATCATTTCCATTCAGAAGAAAGGGAAGAAGTTTGTTTGGTCAAAATAGTGCCAGTTAGCTTTCCAAAACCTTAAGAAAAAGTTTACCAATGCACCGATCCTAGCAGTTCCTGATCCTTCTAAGAATTTTGTGGTGTGTACAGATGCTTCCTTAGAAGGCATAGGAGCTGTTTTGATGCAAGAAGGTCATGTGATTGCATTTGAGTCTCGTAAGCTCGAAGATCATGAGTTGAATTATCCTACACACAATTTAGAGTTAGCCGCTGTTGTTCATTCCCTTATGAGATGGAGGCACTTCCTATTGGGGCATCAATTTAAGCTACATTGTGATCATCGTAGCTTGCAACACATCTTTACGCAACCGAACCTAAATGCCAGGCAGAGGAGATGGATGGAATTTCTTTGTGAATATGACTTTGAGGTTAAGTACATCCAGGGCAAGGAAAATGTAGTGGTGAATGTTCTGAGTCGACAGAGACATGACTCTTGGTGTGGATTTGAGGAGCCAGATCCTCACAACACTCCCTACAGATAGTTGGTATCAAGAAGTGCAAGCATAAATTGAGTTAGATAGGGCTCTGGAAGGAAATTTTTCTGGTTATGCATTGGAATCTGATGGTCTTTTGCGGTATTTGGGTTGTATGTATGTACCTCCTGTAGAGAGTCTTCGTACCCTAATCATGATAGAGGCACATCAGGCTCCCTATTCTGCTCATCCAAGAGTCAAGAAGATGTATGCAAAACTTCATTCACTGTACTTTTGGGTTGGAATGAAGAGAGACATTACAAACTTTGTGGCAAGATGTTTGGAATGTCAGAGAGTTAAGGCAGAACATCAACATCCCGCAGGTCTTTTACAACCTAATCTCGTTCCTAAATGGAAGTGGGATATCATATTAGTGGACTTTATTGTGGGTTTGCCTATCTTCTCATTGACACGATGCTATCATGGTCACAATTGATAGATTGAACAAGGTGGCACACTTCTCTCCTGTCTGATCTTCCTATACTGCTTCCTCTGTAGCCAAAATTTTCATGGAGGATATTGTTCAACTACACGAAATTCTATGAAGGATCATTTCTGACAGAGATCCGATGTTCACTTCTACATTTTGGACGTCCTTGCAACATTCCTTATGAACTCAACTGAACTTCAGTTCTGTCTACCATCCTGAAATAGATGGTCAGACCGAGAGAGTCAACCAGGTTCTTGAGGATATGCTCCATATGTACGTCATGGATTAATAGTCACATTGGGAGGACTATTTGCATTTGGTAGAGTTTGCTTATAATAATGGTTATCATAGCTCGATTGGCATGGCACCCTTTCAGGCATTATATGGTCATCCTTGTCAAACCCCATTGAGTTGGGACCATCTGGAAGACCAAGTTCTACTTGGACCCAAAATGCTTCAGGACATGGAGCAACAGGATGCTCGCATCAGAGAGCACTTGGTAGCAGTGCAAGATAGGAAAAAGAAATATGCAGATATGCATAGGGTTGACTGTTAGTTTTTTGTTGGAGATTGGGTTTTTTTGCGAGTGCGTCCATGAAAGAGCCCAATCCATTATGGAAAAGGCTCTAAACTTGCACCTCATTTTGTGGGACCGTTTGAGGTGTTGGAGAGAATTGGCCTCGTTGCTTATCACCTAGCATTGCTGCCTAATCTATCATGCATACACGATGTGTTTCATGTTTTTGTACTTAGGCCCTATTATCTAGATGTTTCTCATGTGCTTGATTGGAATACGTTGCAGGTCAAGGACATGCAACTAGCACTCGAGCCCGTCGTCATTCTTCAGCACAGGAGGCTCATTCTTAGGGGTAGAGACATTGAGCAGGTGCGGGTCTAATGGGACCCTAATGTCGAGTCATCAACGACATGGGATGATGCATCCCACATTTGAGAGTCTTATCCTTTTTTGTTTTCTGGCTTCCAAGAGTAAGCCTAGTTCTAGGGGGGAGGATGTAGTGCCTCACATGCTACTACTACTCTTATGATACTGTTTATGTTTTGATGCATACTCGAGACCTCGATGGTGATTGTTTCACCTATTTGACTTGTGTGTTTTGTTTGGATGCACATGATACTGTTTTATGATGTTGATGATATAATGATGCATGGTGTTCATCTCTACCTGAATATGCGATATTGTGTGGTTACATAAATTGATTAATGCTCACTTCATGATGTTTATGATGATGTGTTAATTGTTTGAGAGTCAGGTGAGAGGGATGGTGCTGCATCGCTCATCCATGAGCACCCTGCTACACTGCAATTCTCTCTCACGGTTGTTTGGCATGGAATATATATGTTGTTTTGACACTTGGTTTTATGCAGGATTGCAGGTACTGGGCACCGAATCCACCCGCACCATTGGGTTTGAGTGTGCCCAACATACCCAATGGGTATGATGTGGTTTAAGGATTTGACAAGAAAGTATCCTCGTCCTAGTCATCACCCCATCACTGTGTCTGACGTTGTCATCCGTTTGTGACATTGTTCTTGTCTTGGTATTATTTTGTTTGAGTCGTTCATTTTAATTGGTCATTTAATGTTGATCTATTTTGTCGTTTGAATTAATTGGTTAATTAATGTGTTTCAATTATTTTGCATGGTCAAGATTCATTGTTGTTTGGGTGTTGATTGGGTTATGTTGCTCGTAGTTCTAACGTGATTTAATTAAAATATTAAATCAAATTGTTAAATTATTAAGAGTATTTTATTAATTAATTATAAATTAATTAAAAGAGGATAATAATTTAATAGATTATAATATTATCCCTTTATTAAAGATGAAAAACGTAAATAAAGCATAAATTTGTATTTATAAATAATATTTATTTTAAGTTTAATTGAGTTTATTTACAAATTTAAAATATCGAGATATAAAAAAAAGGGGTAATGAATAAAATATCAAAATAGATTTAATGCATATTATAACTGGGAGGATAATTTTTTTTAAAAAAATAATAATAATAATAATTAAGGGAATTATGAAATAGTAATGATTTAATTAAATTAGATAGTGTGAATTATTGATAATCGGTAAAGTATTAAAAATAGGGTGAAAATTATTGTCCGAAGCTTTAAGCACAGTAGTGGAGGGTTAGGTTCATAAATTAACTAAAATGCAAGGATTTTAAGCAGGTGGTAAAACGGGAAACAATTAAGTTGCCAGGTGCACCCTCAAAAGTGTAAATTAGTTTCAAAAGTTTGCCGTATGTCCCTTAGTTTGTCGAAATACTAGAGAGAGCTTTTCTTAATTTATTTGGGAAAATTTTGATAAACAACAAGGAGATACGAATTCGAGAAGGTAAAATTTTTTTTTAACCTACAATGTGCTCTGGTAAGAAGTGGAAGCGAGAAGAAAATATCATAGCCGGGAAGCATTTGAAAACAACCCAACTCTCCATCCCCTTTGGTAAGCACCTAATTTAGGTTGGTCATTTATTGTATTTTAAATAACTCCTTTATAATTATGTCATCTGGATTAATTATGAAGAATGAAATTTTGAAGTGAAAACCCTAGCTAAAACAATTTTAGTAAATTTTTATTTATGGCTATAGAAAATGAAAATTTAGAATTTAGAATTGTAAAATTTCTAACTTTCTAGTCCTAAACAATTTTAATAGATTTTCATTTATGGCTGTAGAAAATGAAAATTTAGAATTTAGAATTGTAGAGTTTCTACCCTTTTTGTCCTAAACAATTTTAGTAAATTTTGATTTATGGGTGTAGAAAATGAAAATTTAGAATTTAGAATTGTAAAGTTTCTACCTTTCTAGTCCTAAACAATTTTAGTAAATTTTTATTTATGGCTATAGAAAATGAAAATTTGGAAAACTCCGTTGAATTGTAGAAAAGAACTGTAAAATAAAGTCAAAATTTTTAGGAAAAAATAAAATTAAATAGTACTATGCCCTCCACGTAAAAGGAACTTTTTACTGAATTTTCTTTGTAAAATAATAGGACCGTGCAATGACACTCTCCCATAGTATCCCTTGATTTTCCCTTTGTATGCCTCTGAAAGCAATCACCTTGTAAGTAGTCGTTGAGAGTGTTGTTTGTTATGTTTGGTTGCTCTTGTGGTGTGATCTTGTGGTCGTTCTGCTTGTTTGTCTTGGTCATGGGTCTTTCTTGTCACTTCTAGCACGTTGGGTGGATCTTTGGGTCAACGCGGTCGGGTGGAATGTGCTATGCACCCCATTGGGTTCCCAGTTTGAGTTCATGATGCGGAAGCAGACGCAAAATTTCCACGGCTTCACTTGGTTGAAGACTATTCTATGCCTTGTACCTTATTCTTCATTGATGTAATTATTGTTGTACTTGATGTACTCTTCCCATTGTTATAAGGGAAGCATTATGTAATGTTGTAATGTATTCCTAATGTATTGTATTTGTGGAAATATGCTCCACAATTGTAATATTCAAACTATCAATTGAATTGTAATAGAATGATGTATGTATCTTTTTCATCGCTATTGCTTATGGATGGTTGTATGATTATGTTATCTTGTGAATGTATGCTTCTATTGTTAACTTCTAGGCTTTATCTTTAATGATGTTTTGGTTGGGGAGGTTTACGTGTAATGCAACCCTGTAACCCCAAGGGACTAGTTAAGTTTTGTCATATAATGTATATTATGATCATCTTATATAATGTATGTTCACAATCATCTTATGTAATGTTTCTCTTTCAAAAAAAAAAATTGTGTGATATTTTGTTGTCCTTTGGGGTTAACATGGCGGGGTGTTACAACACTTCACATCTTCCATATTATGCTTCTTTAGCTTATCAATTTCCTCTTTCATCTGTTGTATTTGTGGGTCTTTAGCCTGGATAGGTGGGTGATAAACAACTACCTCATCCCCCCTCACTGTGGTAGCCTTCTATAATTGTTGTTTCAACTATACATTCTCTATAAACAATTTGTTTACTTCATCATTTGATAATTTTAGTCTTTTCTCATATTCAATTATTTTCTTTTCCAAATTCTCCACCACATCTTTGGTGAACAATGCATAATGCATAATTATAGTTGCAGCCTTTGTAGGAGTTTTGTCTTTCATCGTTCCTACCATGGCCGAACCCCTCATTTCTTACACCACATCTAAGAGTTGAGGCTTCCTTGTGCTCTTTTGTTTTGTCCATAAAGAAAGAGTTTGGGTGGTAGGGTTATACCCTATTCCTGAAACACCCTCCTCTGAATCAAACTCTGCAACTAACATTAGGTCATCTTGTGCTCTAATTTGATCCAAAAGAAACACTTTAGATAGCTCCATCCTTGGTATGATCAACATATCACTTTTCAATAATAATTCTCTTGCCTCCTGGGGGGTAACATTAATATTATCAGTATTTAATTTTTCCAATGTTTGAGCTTGAATTTCAGCCTACTTTGATTCACCGACTCGTATGAGATTGATCTTCAATCTTTCATCAAATTGCTTGATATTCATCTTAATCCAAAAATCTTTAAATTCATTAGTATAAATAAAATTGTCATCCTCCATAAACTTTAGAGAGGCAACTACCCTCTCATCATCTTGAATCTCATTAGCACCTTCCTCTGATATCTTGATTTTAGGGTCATGAGGATCTTGAATTTTTTGTTGCTCTGCCCCTCCTTCATTTCATTCAGATTCAAAACTGCTTGCTGTTCCTCATCATCACTTGAGCCATAATCAACCAATAACTCAATCTTCTACTTCTTGGCCCGGGGTTCATGTGTGGGAGATGGAGGGGATGGATGTGCAAGTGATGTGGGTGGTGTATGAGATGTGGATGCTTCATGTGATGGTTGTGGGGGAGTGGGAAGTGGAATTAACTCCTCATCTTGGGCCCTTTTATAAAATCCATCAAATTTTCCAAGGATCATTTGCATCCTTTTGAGAAGATTGGGTTCATTTGCAAAAAACCCTTTAAAGCTTTTATTCTTCTCCTGCTTCTAATCTTCCCACCTCATCATCATTATCCATCTCTTTCTAGTCTGAAATACATCATCAAAATATACCACTTTCCTTATTACATCCTCCTCTGGGTCAAATACATGAGACATGGCCTTCTTTGTTAGAAAATTCCTTTTGATCATATTAATGTGACCCTCTGGGTTACATACTCTCTCCTTTCTAGACTTGAGGGGATAATTGACCCTCATAAACCTTTGTAGTTCCTCCAACATGTCAGATCAACCAGAAAATTCCTCAAATATTGTTAAATCAAGAAAGAATGTGCCTTTTCTCTGATTCCTCATTAAATCATGCTCCATCTAGAGCATCTGCCACATGAAATCTAAAAAACATATTCTTGTAGGTACAAATTTTGGCAAAATGTGTGCTGCTTGATCACAACCGTACACCCTGATAATAGTATGTTGTGGCATTAGGAACCAATCAACATAATTATGAGTATAGCCCTAGTCTAGCTTATACTACATTGTCCTCATCACACTCATTAGTGATTCAGGTAACCTTGGTGTTGAATAACCAAGGGCAGCAATTAATCTAACAAAAAAATCATCTCTGAACACAACAAAATAACATTTTGTGCACCTACTATCCCAGATGTAGCACCAATTTTGTATAGGGAGTCTAACTCCATTCTCATGTGCATAGATTCATCCTTTTGGTCCATTTTGTTTCATTCTGAAATAAAATCAAATGACATAGCAAAGAATACTTTCTAAAGGCTATGGGAGCCTTAGCCTCTTTGACCTGCAACAAATCCTCATGTATTTGCTCTTCAATCACAGATGAAAAATCAAATTCCACATTTGACTCTTTGAATCTAGATGCTGAATGATCATAGCCATCCTCATTAATCCTACTGACATATTATCTTTTGCATCTATCCCAAGAACTTGACACAATGCATGATAGGTGTTTTTGAAGTAAACCTGAAAATCTAACACTAGAAAAGGCTCTACTTTTGAGGAAGGGATGGGAAGTATTATATTATTATCACCCCTCCTGATATGTAGGGGGAGCTCATCAATCTTATAGGTTCTCCTTAGCCTCTTGTACTCTTGTTCTAATTTCCACAAATTTACCTTTGTAATAGCTTGTTTATTTAGGTTGAAACATTTAATAATGGCCTCCCTTGAAACATCAACTAAACACCCACCATTTGGAAGCTTGAAAGTTTTGGTTGGGGCATGGTAGCTATAGGTCAAGGCTTTAACTAAATCAACATCAATGAAAATGTTTTGAACAACCAATTTAGCTAAGTCAAGGGTCCACGGGTTTGATGTTGGAACCTTATCATTTCTATTTCTATAGAAATACCGATACAAATTCCACCCTGACTGAGGAATGATAGGGTATCTACATCCTTGAGCTAGATCTCTAAAAACCTTTTTTTTCCCCTTATCTAGTGAACTAGGTAATAAAGCAAGCAATGGTGATTGTAAAGAGGGCTTACTAGTTTTGGATTCATCTTTTTTAGCTCTTACTACTTTCTTTGGTGCCATTGTTAAATTCAAAGAGTGAGGAACAAAGCTTACTCAGAAATGTAGTTCACTTTGAAGAATTCCCTTCACTCCTGCACCTTGAGCTCATCTGCACTTGGTTTCTACTGTTATGAACGAGAAATATCAATCTACTTTGTGTATCTCCACACCAAGACACATTAACTCTCAAATAATAAATTCACATCATTTAAATCTTTTTTATTGAGCTCAATTCCATATTTCAAAGTTGACTGATGTGACTGGAATGCTTTAAATCTCTCAACAGATACTTTACCGCATTACCTTACATCACTTTTCACTGCCCTGCAGTACTGTGGTATATTTTGTTACCCTGTTTTAGTATATCGCTCTACCATAGTCTACCTTTATCTTCCTTGTGGTACCACGGTATCATCCCAATACTCCTCCTTAGTATACCTCATTACCATGACCTATGTTCTAACCCTCTACGGTATAGTGGTGTCTCCTCTTGTTATTACTCTCAAGTATACCACTCTACCATAGGTATTGTTCTAACCCTCCGCGATATAGCGGTCTCCTTTTATCACTATTCTTCAGTATACTGCTCTACTACAGGCTGTGTTCTAACCCTTCACAGTATAGCAATAAAAGGGAAAAGGTGATAGAGTATAGTGTTAGCTTCCTTTATTGTGATACCACAAGCTATTTTGCAAGGGGTTGCGGTAAAGAGGTATGAGTTGAGGCTATGTAGGGTAGCCAATGTGGTAGTGGTATAGCGGTAGAATGGCTGCATGGATGGAAATAATGTGATTTTTTATGAAAATGATAATATGAATTTTGGATTTCAACTGAAAAAATCCTTAGAATTTTTATGAAAATTCCGGTCCCAACAGTGGCTTCAGTTGGGGATGAGTGATTTACCAATCAATGCAAGAATCCAAAATATCTCTAGGTGCAGAACAAGATTTCAAAAGATTTTAAAAATGGAAGGTGGTGAGGATGAAGTGAAGAAGGATATGGAGGTGAGAAATAATGGAAATGATCCTACATTAATGTACATGGAAATAAAATTTATTTTTAATGAGGGAAATCTAGGGTTGTCCATGTACTGGCAAGTCCTAGTCCCTTTTGGATTTCCTAAACTACTGTGCATGGAAAGAGACTATTTTAAGAGGCTTGTTAAGAATTGTCCATGCACTGGCAATCCTTAATCCTCTGGTACTCCTCAAGAAAAGAAATGCTTTATAAATTTCCCATGTACTGACAACTCTTGCTGCTCACAAGACATGTTTTGCAAATAATAAAAATCTTCTCCTCCCTTGCCAGTGATAACAAAGGGACCTAACCACAAGGCTTCAAATTTTCCATGCTTTCCTTTCTCTTGACATTTAGCATTCCACATCAACACCAAATCATTCACCTCAAATTTTTTATCTCGATCTTTCTTGTCAAAAAGATATATCATTTGAGATTGTAACTTCATGTTCTTCTTTTGAGCCATTCTCCTTATTTCAACAAGTTCTACAAGTTGCTCCACTCTCCTTTATTGGTTCTAGAACATCTAAATCTTCCTAAAGGATGAAATTAGAAACTGATAATAGGTTTTGTAATGGCATCCTGGCCTGTGTCCCATACACTAATTCAAATGGAGACTTTCCAATCACCTTCTTCACAGTAATTCTGTCCGCCCACACAACCATTCTTAATTTTGAGTCCCAAGCCTTCTTATTTCCATCTAACATCCTCCTTATGATTTTGAAAATACTTTTATTACTGGATTCTGCCTGACCATTTTCTTGTGGGTGGTAAGGGGCAGCATAAGAGACAATAATACCATATGTGTTGCAGAAGCTTTTGAATTCATCAGACCTAAAACACATCCCATTGTCTGTGATCAATCTTACTGGTGTACCAAATTTGGTTATGATATTCTCCATCAGGAAATCTATTACCACCTCTCTTGTTGCTTGTTTAGTTGGGATTGCCTCTACCCATTTGGTGAAATAACCAGTAGCTACTAATATCCATCTATGTCCTCCACTTGAATTTTCCTGTATTTCCCTAATAAAATTGATTCCCCATTGGAAGAAACGGGCTTCTACTTGTAAAGGTCTAAGTGGTAGGTATCCTTGATATTTCATCTTTCTCAAGAATTTCTGGCAAGCTTCAAACCTCCTTACATATGAAAAATAATCATTGAAGACCTTAGGCTAGTAATAGCCTACCTTGAGAATCTTATGTGCAGTTGTTTTGGCAGAATAATGACCTCCACACACTCCTTCATGCATCTCCCTCAAGAAATTTTCTACCTGTGATTCATCTAGACACAATAACAACACTCCATCCCTATTCTTCTAGAATAGATCACCTTCTATGAATACGTACTTGGATGCTTGTAATTTCAATGTTCTCCTTTGATTATCATCCAATCCTTCAGGGCACTTCATGTGTCTAAGATAATACACTATGTTTGTATACCAAGGATTATGTTCAATGTTTCCAATTGCACCATCCTCATTCTCCACATTGGAGATTTGGTTAGCTTCAATGTTTGCTTTTGCCATTAGTTTGGATGGACCCCGTCCCCTTACTAACTTGGTAATATGAATCTCCATATTAAATTATTGGATCTTGTTGATCCATCTACATCTTTTCCCTATCACCTTTGTTTGCACCAGGATATCTTTCATATCTACATGTGGTACATATGCAATTACTTTGGCTCCAACTAGATATGGCTTGAAAGATTTTGTTGATTTGACCAATGCATAAGCTTGTTTCTCCATAATATCATACTTTAACTCTAACCCATGCAATGACTTGCTAAAGAAGGATACAGGTTGCTTATGACCTTCATCATTCTTTTGTAACATAACAACTGCTATGGTGTGAAATGAGGAAAATGAGAATATTTGGAAAGGTTTGGAAAAGTCAAGTGATTTTAGAATGGGGGATTCTTTGATGGATTTCTTGATGGATATAAAAGCTTCCAGGGCTTCTGCAGTCCAGTCTATTTTTTCTCCCTTCTTCAACATTTTGGATACGGGTTTAATGATTTCAACAAAATTTGACACAAATCTCTTAACAAAGTTAATTTTCCCAAAAAATGATTGAATGGCTTTGACAGTTTTGGGAATGGGGATTTTATCTATGGCTTCTACTCTTTCAGGGTCTATTCTAATCCCTTCTTTTGATACAATATGTCCCAAAAGCTTACCCTCTGTGACAACAAAATGACATTTCTTAGGGTTGAGACTGATACCATACTCCAAAGCCTTGATGAATATTTTATCCAAGTGTTCTACATGATCTTATTCCCTTTTGGAATAAGAAATGAGCTCATCTTGGTACACTACCATTATAGCATTAATTAAATCTGCAAATGCCACATCCATGGCCCTTTGGAAGGTTTCCCCTACGTTTGTGAGACCGAATGGTATTCTCACATAGACATATGTCCCCCATGGTGTAGTAAATGCTGTCTTGCATTGCTCAGACTCTTTAACTTTAACCTAATTATAACCAAAAAACCTATCCATCATTGAAAACAACTCACATCCTATTACTTTGTGCAGTATGGCTTCCATATCAGGGAGAGGGTAATTATCTTTAAGGGAAGCAACACTTAAATTTCTGAAGTCTACACACAACCTAATATCCCCATTTTTCTTTCTTACTAGGACCAAGTTTGAGAACCATGTTGAATGTCTAATGGGCTTGATAATTCCTCCATCTCCGAGTTTTGGCAACTCTTGCATTTTAGGCTCCAAAGTTGGGTTGATGGGCCTTTGATTTTGCTTGAATTGTATTGTATCTGGTTTTAATGGAATCTCATGTTGGAATAAGTCTTCCCTTGTAGGCCGTAAGATCCTCATAAGACCAAGAAAAAAAATTCTTGTACTTCCTTAACAACACAATCAACATTTTTCTAATTGTTGGACTTATTTTCTTTCCAATATATACCTTTTTGGGTGCTAATTCAGTCCCTAGATTGACTTCTTCAACATATTCTCTTTTAACTATTATCTAATTTAGGAGAGAACAATCATTTCCATCATATACCCTTTCTAGTGCCACAAGTCCTTTGGGAAGTTTGTTGGTTTTAAGCTGCAAAAATTATTTTCCAAATATAGTTTGTTTCCCATCTACTTCTTCAACAAAGGCATTGAGGTCAATCTTCCAAGCTTCATATTGGTCTATACAATGGAGAAACTTCATGAGATCAGTGTCATCATTGAAAAATTTCTAGCTATATATATTGTCAAGGATGGCGGACCTTGTTTTAAATTCAACTTGAGATATTCTTGCCAAGGTGATATCATCTCTTTTCAGGGCTACATTAGCTAGGAAACTTGCCATCAAATTTTTGGACCTATCTATCCATTCAATGGAGAAAACATGAAACAATTCAATTGTATCCCATAAAACATTCCTATACTATTTTAACCTTTTGTTTTTTACAGCATATTTTGATCTGACTTATGAAATAATCAATTTAGAATCTCCTAGAATAGTTAGTAGTTTGATCTTGTGTTTGATGACCATATTCAGACCAATTAGCAGGGCTTCATATTTTGCTATATTTTTTGTACATTCAAATGTTAGCAAGAATGATACTTGAATGTAGTACCTTTAGGTGAAATAAATACTATCCCTGCTCCATTGCCTTCTTGTCTACATGCTCCATCAAAATACATCTTCCACACACCATGCTGATTCTTGGAAACATGTTTGTCAATTGGATCAGTATTCACTAATTAAGGCTCAGAAGGCTCTATTCTAAAACTTCTCAAATATACATCACAAAAGCAGTTTAACTGATCTTGAGGAACATAATCCACAATATGATTCATCCTTGGTTCTCTATATAATTTGACATCTTCACCATTGACTGGTATTGTGGCATATGACAAGTCAAACTGTACATTTCCTCCGACTGCTGCAGTCCACTATCTTGATAAAAGCATCCCAAAATGTGGAGACGTATAAATCATAGTTATGTTAATATTATAAGTTGCTTGTGGATAAGAAGCCAATTTTACTTCCACATCTTTCATAACTCCCACTACTGGGACATGCCTACTATCCATAGAACAACACTTACCACCATTGGTATCCACCCACATGCCAAGTTGTTTCATAACCCCTACTGGCATGATATTGATAGCAACACCAAAATCTATCATATAGTTCCTCACCAGTTTGTTATTTATAAGTAATGTAGTAAAGAATGGGTCAACTTGATGAGGATTTATTAATGTATCCCCTAGACAAACCTCTGGAACATTTACCTTTTCTTGCTTATTACTAACCTCATTGGTTCCTTTATTTTTAGAGCTTGTGTTCTTATCATTCCCACTAGATATTAATTGAATGACACTATCCCTATACTCTTTAATTTCCATCATTTCAAGTAATGGGACAAACATTTTTACTTGGGATAAAGCTTGTGTGAAATCAAAAGAGGTACCTTCTGTTTTGATCATCTTCTTTTGATCTAGTGACTCTCCTTTGCTTTCCTCTTTTTCTCTTTTGTTTGTGCCATCAGGCTTTTGTTTATTTTTATGCAACTCTTTGCTTTCCTCCTTCTGAACATGCTTTTTCACATTCTTATCAGGCTACTTATTTTCTATTTTCTTTGGTGCTCCCTATGTTTTGTCTTTCACGAATATCCCTCTTCGAACACCCTCACCTTCATTTACTATTCTGTTCCTCAACCAATATTTTCTTTTTTCCTCTTCCACTGAGGCAATGGTCAATTTCTTAATTTCTTCCTTAGTCGGTCTTCTTACACTGCATTTACTTGACTGAGGTAGTGTACTAACAGAACATCATTCATCAATGCTTCCTTCATCATTAGAAAAAACTTGTTCTTCTTCCATGTGAATGTTGTATATTTGGTTATCAACATCATACTTGTACCCTTATAATTCTTCTAAAGATGAATGTTCCTGCTCAATGGGATAAAGAGTGTGGAAGTTAAATAAATTATGTGATCCCCTTCATTATTGTCTACTGGAATTTCTTCTTCTTGTATTGATTGAGCTACAATACAATGGTTAGGGGAATGTGGCAAGTCACAAACTTGACACCAAGGATTATTGTTCACCATGTATGCTCCTCTCTTCTTTAAAGGATCAGAGTCTCCTTACTTTTAGGCCTATCCACCATAGGATTTCCACCCTTCTATTTTGTATTGTAAGGCATATCATGTAACCTGGGCCTTTCATTTCTGTATGTATTTTCTTTCCTATGCTGAGGATTGTTGAAATGTTGGGGAACCCTAGGATTATCTCTCTTACTTATCATCCCAACAACCTTTCTATTATTTTCAATAGTCAATGCTATTTTTTGAGCTTCAACTAAGTTTTCAGGGCACCTATTTTTGAGCTCATATCCTATCTTTGGATCAAATGCTTTTAGATAAATACTTAATGCTGTGGGGTCTACCAATTTGGATCCAGGAGGTATTTTATTATGCAATTTGGAGAATTTCTGGTTAAAGTCATAGACTGATTCATTTTGATGTTTTTGTGTACTTATCAATTCATGCAAGGAAAAATCTGGTGCACACTGGTTCCAATACTATTCAAGAAATTGATCATGAAACTCCTTAATGAAGTCAATGGAAGCTATTGGTAAACTGTTAAAAAAAATCTCCAGCTTCCTTAGTTAATGACATCATAAATAGCCTCATCTGTACATCTTCATACTACATATCCAGATCTTGAATGAAAGCATTAAAACTCCTTAGGTGTTCCTCAGCTGTGACCACACTACTTCCTATAAATTTTGGGACAAGACCTCTCCAACTATTGTCCATAGGGTAAGGATATATTTGTAATCCTTCCAAGTCAAATTGTCTGATCATGGCTGTGTATTACTGAGGAGGTGGGTTTTGAGGATGCTGATATTGATATAATGGATTATTGTATTGTGCATGGAGCAGTGGCACATATTTTTGGCCAGGGGGTGGCTAAGCATTTAGGTGTTGTGATGGATTTCTAGGTGGAGAATTTGATGACTTGTATTGATTCCTAGATGGCTTTTGAGATGCTTTTGGTGGATTTGAAGGTCTTGCACTATTAATCCCATGCCTGTGAGGTGGTGTATATTTAGGAAGGTTAGATATCTAAGCATCAAACTAGGATCTTTGCAAATTCAAATCCAAAAGTTCCTTTACCACTTGGAGCCTCTGTTCAAATTTTTCTTTAGTTCTTTCTATTTCTTGTCTTTCATACTCCAATTGTGCATTTAATTCCTCCTTAGTCATAAATTCATAATTTTCTTCAGGGGTTGTATTATCAATAGGCTCATTCTAATTGCCTTCCACTCCCTGATCATATTCATGTTGTCTCTTGATTCTTTTAGCCTCAATTTCAACATAAATTCTCCATCTTTCTTAGGATTTGGCTGATAGAAAGGATTCCTTTTTCTTTAGGAGTGTGAGATTCTCCTGCTGGGCTATTTTCATTTGTCAAAGTATCATAGTGATTATATGTCTCAAAGTAAGATTTTAATATTTTATCCTTATTTTTCATTCACATTTCATCACATTTCATCAGACACCTTCTTACCTTTATCATTCTTATGTGTCCATTTACTATTGTCACTAGGACCTCCTTTATACAAGGATCTTATGCCTTGCATGTTGTGAACTATTGTCATAGTCTGATGTGTATTTTATTTTATTACATTTTCCACTCACTTATGTGGAAGTGAGAAAATTTTATAGCTTCTTATTCCTAGCAGAGCCTATGTATTATTTTTGACTCTATGACAAAGGCCCTAACTCTGAGTTGACTCCCTAGTAGAGTTGCCAAACTGTTAGGTCTCAAAAATGATGGTTTGAAACCACAAGAGGTTGCCAAGCTCTTGGTACATTTTTGGCTAATTTACAAGGCCAAATGATGAATTTGAACCTTCTTCTCTTTAGGATCTACCAGACCTAGGTGGGTATACCTATGCAAGTGGAGCAGACTTATATTGTGTGTTTCCTACTTAAACAATCTATCCACAATGGCAGTTGGATGTGGAGAGATGCAAACCTATTTGGTATAAATTGTATAAGCAATATCAAGGTAGAGTTTATGAATATGTTTAGTTAATAGATGTGAGGTTTTGAAATGAAACTAGATAAATAAAATGGGTGAGACCAGTGCCTTGTTGGGTATATGGAGTCAAGTGAAAGTCTAAGATGAGTGGCTTGTATTTGGAAGAAATTCTAATTGTTTGACATACCAATATTAGTTTATAACTTGTATAAACATGCAAGAATGTAATTACCAGGTTCTTCTTAGTGATCCAAATGACACTTTTGAATTACTGTGAATGACTAGAAGGATTTAATCTTTACTCAAAAGAACCAATTAATCATACCACACAAGTACAAAAAATGTGCATTGATAAATTGAGTATATACTTGATATATCAATTTAAATAATAGATAAATATCAACCTTGGAGACAACTTGATAATATTTTTCAATTAACTTAACAAACAATTGACACTAGTATGATGCCACAAAATAAGAGTTCTTTCATTGATTTCTCCAAAATTTCATACATGCATCATGGTCTTTTGAAATGTAGACATTATCCCTATTTACCTGTTGCTTTTTCCTATCTAATCTCCTCCAATCCAATCTAATAATTCCTTTTGGTATTGGTCTCTCTTATTTATTTGAGAGGCAACAAGCTTTAGACCAAAGGAAATGTCTTTTGGTAACAAAACATAATTATGAAATTAAACATAAGTGAAATAACTTAACAACAACATGTGTGCTAATCAGTTAGTCTTCAAGTAAAAGTCTGTGGTCATCTAAGGCCTGTGCAAAGCTTTTACTGTATGATTAATCTCTCTTTGTGATGATGATGATCAATCCTCATTGAAGCCCAAATAATTCTCCTGCCACATACTGATTGCCAGATCATTTGGCCATTTGAACTCTTGTGTTGCTGTGAGATTTGTGAGGTGGTTCTTCCATCTATTATCAAGCAAGTTCCTAACATCTACCAAAAATTTTGTGTATCCACTGTCTAGTATAATAATCCCATCAAGCAAAGCATGAAATTTTTCAAGGCTAATATCCCTATCATTCTATACATGTGCCAAGCATTGAGAAGTCATTTGATCAAATTAGTCTTTCCACTCATTAACACCTTTTAATTGATTATCATTTTTGATGATTGAAGGGTTGAAGATGTATTTAATAGAATCAAATACATTCCTCCTATTTTCCACTTTCTTCTTCATATCTATCAAGTACTTATGCTCCTCAATTACCCCCTTTACCATTTCTTGCGTTGGTTTGAGTCTTGGAGGGGTATTTGGATCCCTTTGTGTGGCCTTGCACAGAGTAGTCAGAATGTGATAAATAGGCTTCCATCTCTTCTGGATTTCCTCAAGGATAGGGGAATTGGAATTTATCTGTTCCAAGGCTTTGAACCAGATTGCTAAAGCTTCATGTACTCCACCTATTTTTTCCTTCAGTATCCCAATTCTGTGGTCCAATATCTTTCTCGAGGTATCCAGGATGTGATGCTTCACATCTTCCATATTATGCTTCTTTAGCTTATCAATTTCCTCTTTCATCTGTTGTATTTGTGGGTCTTTAGCCTGGATAGGTGGGTGATAAACAACTACGTCATCTCCCTTCACTGTGGTAGCCTGATGTAATTTCTCTTTCAACTTTACATTCTCAATAATTTTTATTTTATTTCATCATTTGATAATTTTAGTCTTTTCTCATATTCAGTTATTTTCTTTTCCATATTCTCCACATCTTTGGTGAACATTGCAGAATGCATGGTTATAGTTGCAGCCTCTGTAGGAGTTGTGTCTTTGATTGTTCTTGCCATGGCTGACCCCCTCATTTCTTGCACCACATCTAAGAGTCAAGGATTCCTTGTGCTCTTTTGTTTTTTCCATAAAGCAAGAGCTTGGGTGGTAGGGTTATACCCTGCTCTTGAAACACCCTCCTCTGAATCAAACTCTGCAACTAACATTGGGTCATCTTGTGCTCTAATTTGATCCAAAATAAACACTTTAGATAGCTTCATCCTTGGTATGATCAACATATCACTTTTCAATACTAATTCTCTTGCCTCCTGGGGGTAACATTAATATTATCAATATTTTATTTTGCTAATGCTTGAGCTTGAATTTCAACCTACTTTGATTCACCGACTCCTATGAGATTAATCTTCAATCTTTCATCAAACTGCTTCATCTTCATCTTAATCCAAAAATATTTAAATTCATTAGTATAAATAAAATTGTCATCCTCCATAAACCTTAGAGAGGCAACTAACCTCTCATCATCCTGAATCTCATCAACACCTTCCTCTAATATCTTGATTTTAGGGTCATGAGGATCTTGAATTTTTTGTTGCTTTGCCACCTCCTTCATTTCATTTAGAGTCAAAACTGCTTGTTGTTCCTCATCATCACTCGAGCCATAATCAACCAATGACTCAATCTTCCGCTTCTTGGCCTGGGGTTCATGTGTGGGAGATGGAGGGGATGGATGTATAGGTGATGTGGGTGGTGTATGAGATGTGGATGCTTCATGTGATGGTTGTGGGGGAGTGGGAAGTTGAATTAACCCCTCATCTTGGGACCTTTTATAAAATCCATCAAATTTCCCAAGGATCATTTACATCCTTTTGAGAAGATTGGGTTCATCTGCAAAAACCCTTTAAAAATTTTATTCTTCTCCTTCTAATCTTCACACCTCATCATTATTATCCATCTCTTTCTAGTTTGAAATACGTCATCAAAACCAAATTTCTTATTACATCCTCCTCTGGGTCAAACACATGAGATATGGCCCTCTTTGGTAGAAAAGTTCTTCTGATCATATTAATGTGACCCTCTGGGTTAGGTACTCTCTCCTTTCCAGACTTGAGGGGATAATTGACCCTCATGAACCTTTGTAGTTCCTCCAACATGTTAGATCCAACAAAAAATTCCTCAAATATTGTTAAATCAGGAAAGAATGTGCCTTTTCTCTAATTCCTCATTAAATCATGCTCCATCCAGAGCATCTGCCACATGAAATCTAAAAAGCATATTCTTGCAGGTATAAATTTTGGCGAAATGTGTGCTGCTTGATCACAACCGTACACCCTGATAATAGTATGTTGTGGCATAAGGAACCAATTAACATAATTATGAGTATAGCCCTGGTGTGGCTTATACTGCATTAGCCTCATCAAACTCATTAGTGATTCAAGTAACCTTGGTGTTGAATAACCAAGGGCAGCAATTAATTTAACGACAAAATCATCTCTGAACACAACAAAATCACATTCTGTGCACCTGTTGTCCTAGATGTAGCACCAATTTTGTATAGGGAGTCTAACTCCATTCTCTTGTGTGCATAGCTTCATCATTCTAGTCCATTTTTTTTTCATTATGAAATAAAATCAAACAACATAGCAAAGAATACTTTCTAAAGACTATGGAAGCCTTAGCCTCTTTGACCTGCAAAAAACCCTCATGTATTTTCTCTTCAATCACAGATGCAAAATCAAATTCCACATTTGACTCTAGATGCTAAATGATCATATCCATCCTCATTAATCCTACTGACATATTATCTTCTGCATCTATCCCAAGAACTTGACACAATGCATGATAGGTGTTTTTAAAGTAAACCTAAAAATATGACACTGGAAAAGGCTCTACTTTTGAGAAAGGGATGAGAAGTATTTTATTATTATCACCCCTCTTCATATGCAAGGGGAGCTCATCACTCCTATAGGTTCTCCTTAGCCTCTTTTACTCTTATTCTAATTTACAAAATTTGCCTCACTAACAAGTTGTTTATTTAGGTTAAAACATTTAATAATGGCCTCCCTTGAAACATCAACTAAATACCCACCATTTGGAAGCTTGACAATTTGGGATGAGGCATGGTAGCTACAAGCCAGGGCTTTAACTAGGTCAACATCAATGAAATTTTTTGGAACAACCAATTTAGCTAAGTCAAGGGTCCACGGGTTTGATGTTGGAACCTTATCATTTTTGTTTCTACAAAAATACCAATAAAAATTCCACCATGACTGAGGAATGATAGGGTCTCTACATCCCTGAGCTAGTTCTCTGAAAACCTTTTTTGGCCCCTTATCTAGTGAACCAAGCAATAAAGCAAGCAATGGTGATTGTAAAGAGGGTTTTCTAGTTTTGGCTTCATCTTTTTTAGCTCCTACTTCTGTTTTCTTTGGTGCCATTGTTAAATTCAAAGAGTGATGAATAGATCTTACCCAAAAATGTAGTTCACCTTGGAGAGTTCCCTTCACTCCCACACCTTGAGCTCTTATGCACTTGGTTTCTACTGTTATGAATGAGAAATCTCAATCTACTTTGTGTATCTCCACACCAAGACACATTAGCTCTCGCATCATAAATTCACATCATTCAAATATTTTGTATTGAGCTCAATTTCATATTTTGAAGTTGACTGATCTGACTGGCATTCTTTAAATTTCTCAATGGATGCTTTACCACATTACCTCATGTCACTTTTCACTCCTCTGGAGTATCGTGGTATATTTTGTTACCTTGTTTTAGTATACCACTCTACTGCAGGATACCTTTATCTTTCTTGCGGTACCATAGTATCATCGTAGTGCCCCTCCTTAGTATGCCGCTTTACCATGACCTATGTTATGACCCTCTATGGTATAGTGGTGTTTCCTATTGTTATTACTCTCAAGTATACTGCTCTACCGTGGGTCTTGTTCTAATCCTCTATGGTATAGCAGTCTCCTTTTATCACTATTCTTCAGTATACTACTCTACTGTGGGTTGTGTTCTAACCCTTTGCAGTATAGCAGTAAAAGGGAAAAGGTGATAGAGTATAGTGTTAGCTTCCTTTACTGTGATATTGTGAGCTATTTTGCAAGGGGCTGCGGTAAAGATGTATGAGGTGAGGGCTATGTAGGGTAGCCAATGTGGTAACAGTATAGTGGTAGAAGGCTATTTTGGCTTCATGGATGGCAATAATGTGATTTTTTATGAAAATTATAATATGAATTTTGGATTTCAACTGAAAAAATCCTTAGATTTTTTTTATGAAAATTATAGTTCCAACACACCCATTTTGGTGTATGAGTCCCTGTACACATTAGCAACAACAAAATTCAGGGTTTTAAGATCTTGTTTTGTCATCTCTAGCCTTCCAGGTGCTTGTCTGTTTATCCTTAGTCTCTCATTTTGATTTTAAGTTTCATTTTCTAGGTCATATATTTAAATTTTCATATGAATTTCATTTCTTTCTTTCTAAGCATTTTCTTAGTGGCGAACCCCCTTTTAATCACACCTAAGGAAATCCTTATATATATCCTTCTCTCAATTGAGTTACTTAGTTGAGGGATATTGGTTTCATAATGAACTAAGAGTGAAATAGGTCCCCTAATTGTTCCATCCCCAAAAAGGTGGAACCCTATTTTATTGTGTTCATATCCTATCTGAAGAAGCCCCCCTTCCCCCCCTCATTGTCACCAATCACTAAGGGAAACTCTTCCAAAGACCGAGAAAGACCAAGATTATTATCTTTGTAAGGAGTTTTTCTTCCTCCTATTGTTTAGGTAGATAACAATAGAGTTACCAAGTTTGTGGCATTTTTGACACATAACTATGGAATCCTCATAAACAATCTATTACAGCCACTCACCAAATTTAGAGGATAATGTAATATAATATAGAATCACCATATGTATCCATATTGGCATTTAAATAAAATATGGAAAAAATAATGCATTTCTTGTATTTGGTCACTGCATCAATAGCAATGGGTTGATTGAGAGAATTTACAATACCCTTTGAAAGCTTCATCCTCATACTTCAACAACAAGCCAAGTATCCTAACCTAGATGGGACCTTGTTCATGCATTAATTTTTAGGATAAACACTCAATTTCTATTTTTCAAGGAAGATCCTTGACTTACATAGAAACCATGAACTATATAAGAAGTTGCAAACAAAAACTACATGGTTCAAGAAGGGGATAAAAGAAGCCACTCCTCATAGCCGAGATTTTAATTTGGGCACATAATTTTCATTTTCTTAGTGTCAATTTTCTAAAAATATCAATGTTTGGCCTAGCTCATATGAACCTCCCAATGAGAGAAAAATCTATCCTAGAGGATGCCTTGTCAACTATTGAATTGAGGATCCCAAGGAAAAATATCTTGTCATTCCCAACCAGATTCAAAGATAAGGATTGAGCAAGGTGAGAATTCAAAGTTGTGTCCCATTTTTATAAAAGAAATGACTACTATTGATCTCACTTTCTAACTTGGATCACTAGAAAGTGACAATCTGCTTTGAATTTTAAAATAATGTAAACCAATGAAAATATATATTTTTAGTGTATTTTATATTTGTAATTAAAAATAATTATTTGAATGTAATTTCTTATAATATTGACATTATAATTTAGTTACTAATACAATACTAAAAAATGAGATTAAGTAGGACACAACTTTTTATATATTAAATTTATTTTTTTCCTTCAATTTTTTGTGTGTTAATAACTTAAAACATTAGTGAAAAAAGATGGCCACTCTTGTCCCATCCTCTCATCTCCCATCTATTGTGCAACTTTCATCTGTTGTAGGTGATTCAAATTGCCATCTCCTCCCATTCTCTTTCATGATGCTTTAATGGGATGTGTTCTTCCTCCTATGCATGCTATTACAAATGCTACCGTGTCACCTAGGGCTACTGTGGGGTCTTCAAAACTTCTACTCCTATGGTTGTTACTAGGGTACTTGGTATTGGATCACCCTTCACTTATAGGGCTATGGGTTAGGGTTGTACCCCCTCTTAAGCCTACTATTCTTGTTTGGCACTTGGAGATTTCCTCATGTGGTCGGTTTTGCTACTATTCATCCTCCCAAGGGAAAAAAATGTCCCCTTCTTTGTGCCAAATCCTCCCTAGTGGTGGTTTGTAGCCAATATATGGTTAAAATGAGGACTTCTACCACTTTAGGGATTTGGTGTGCATATTCACCAATCTTTTGCCTTCTCTTTTGGATCTTCACAACTAGGTGTTGGATTCTTGTGGGTGGTAAGATTGAGCTCTTCCCCTGTGCTAAAGGTTTTTCATTGCTTCCTTTGCTTCTTTTGAGGATAAAAAATTGGTGTTGGGTAAGCTATGGGCTTGAGGAGAGCGCTCTCTCCTAATAAAACCTTGGACAACTTCCTTTATCCTCCTTATCAAACCACTCAATGTGCATCGATAGTGGGTTAGACTTCTAAATCTCCCCCTCCAACTTTGGGAGGATTCTTGTTATGAGTCCATTGAAAACTCTATTGGTCACTTCTTTAATGTTGATGATTCTAATTCCTATATGGGGCACTCTACTTTTTCCCAATTTGTAAAATCACTGCTACTTGGTGGAAGAATGATAATGGTGATCTCTTGATTATTTGTACTCTTGATTTTTTGCTTGATGACTCTTCTTAGGATAATGGTGAGCTTCTAGCTTTTGGTGTAGCCTTATCATGCCCTATGTACCTTATTGGGGATTCCCCCTACTTTGTGTTTGCAACCTGATTCACCTATAGGTTTTTCTTAGCTTTAGATTTCTCATGAGGTGGATGAATGCTTTTCACCTCATCATCCTATTGCTCCATCTTCATGTGTTGATAGGATCTCTGTGAGGGTTTATCCTCTTACCTCCCCTTGTAATGATAATTTGGATGATAATATTCCTTGGATTGTTGTTCATAAGAGGAAAAGTCTTTCTTCTTCCTCTTTCCAAACTCATACTTGAGTTATGGGTGAAGGGTCAACTCATTCTTGACTTGGGATTACCTAAGTGGGAATTTGGTGGTCCCCACCCTCTCTTTTGTTTTTAGTCTTACTTGGTAGCTAGGCTGCAACTATTCCTCATTCTCTTGTTAGTATCGTTCCTATTGTTTGTGGCCTATTGGGTCCATTTCTTCTAGCATTTTGGCAAATTTTGTATAGGTTCAGGACCCTTGTTTATCGTTTCTTTCCAATTCCATGCGCCAATCAAAAGCATTGTTAGTATTTTTTGTTCTATTCTTTGTAGTTGGTTCTTGTATCTCTTCTTGGGAGCTTGCTTTGTTTGCTATTTTTTTTAGTCTCATTGCTGGTGAGATTCATCCTACTTATCTCTATGACCATTTTGTATTAGTTCTGAGCCCTTTTCCTATGTTTAACTTAATCAAAACTTAAAACATTAGTGCTGTAAGGAAATTTAGGAGCGCATCTAGTGAAAAATCCATGCAGTAGTGCCTTTGGTAACTTTCATTTTCAATTAGGTTGCCTCAAAGAAATGTACAAATATGTCTAAATGTGGAAAAAAACACAGTTTATTTCCCACATTGATCCATTTGAGAGAAACACATGTAAATTCAACAACAAGCATTAACTACATGAACCAACATACATGAAAGATGAAACAAAAAACCAGAACACAAAGATTAACGTGGGAAAAATCCTTTCGAATAAAAAACCCCACACTCCAAAGATCAAGCCATTGTATTATTCAGCAACATAATGGTTACAATACAAATTCAAGCTCTTATCCTTTTCAGAGTTTACATCTTGTTCATTCTGGATACTATCCGGTAATCAACTCTCCCTCTGTACATTTCTTGATCAACCTCTCAAACAAAACAATCTTCCTACTCTTGCAATACAATCACACAGTATACAGTACTAATCAACACAAGAGATCAACCATGGCATTCAATCCTTGATTAGGAGATAAATCAGCAACATAACCCTGCCTCTCACTTCCTCTGTTTCAGCCTCATGGCTTCGGCCTTCCAGCCAGCCACACTACCTTCACATCTATTCGCTCTGTTTCCTTCTCTTCGGCTCCAGCTCTATGAAACGGTTTGTTTCCAACATTTGAATCACAACTGTCGAATCATCCAGCTCAGAAACGATTCACATTTTGCTTTCTCTGACTTGTCCACATCGCACCACGTCGGACAATCTTCACTCGGTCAACATCAA
This sequence comes from Sequoia sempervirens, assembly GCA_007258455.2. Lineage (NCBI taxonomy): Eukaryota > Viridiplantae > Streptophyta > Pinopsida > Cupressales > Cupressaceae > Sequoia > Sequoia sempervirens. The sequence continues at coordinate 453,311,871 of VDFB02281492.1, read as the reverse complement.
TCAACTTGTGTCGCATGTCGGTGAGACACTAGAAGTGTCTCCTTGATGCCACAAGTCCTGATTACACGTTGTCACCAAGAGTCGTCTCCATCGGCAAGAGGTTCCACCGAGCTTACAAGTTACATCGACCTTAGCATGCACATCGGTGAGACTATTGCTATCACCAGGAGATCACATCGAGTCTTCAAGTCATGCCGAAACCCATTGTATTCCTATTGGCATCCATCTATTGGCAAGACTATCATCTTTCGCTAATACTTCACAATGAGCTTCATGTTATACCGATCTGCGAACAATCGCCAAGAGTCATGCCGACATCCAAGAAGCATCGGCCAGACCATCGCTAATCGGTGAGAGGTCATACCGAAGTCCAAAGAGTCATACCGACAATAGGATTCCCATCGGTAAGACAAACACCTTTGGCCAAGACATCACCCCGCAAGTTCTAACTCACCCCAAGTCTATCTTGTTGGCCAGACTTACCACTTTCGCCAAGACTTCATATTGAAGCCATTAAGTCATATCGATGTGTTCCACTGTCGGCGAGAGAATCAGCCTTCGGCAAGACTTCTTACTGAGGCTTCCATGTTATCGTGAAACAATTGTTTTCCAAGAGTCACACCGAACTGATGACCCCACATGCTGTCAACGAGACTTCCAATATTCGATGAGGCATCATATCAAAACAAGCCTTTCGGCCAAGGGTCTCCCCGATGTCTTCAAGAGTGTTTTATTGTCACCAAGACAATCCTTCATCACTGAGACTTCTCACCGAGATCCTCAAGTTACTCTGAGTCGGTGAGACATATCACTATCAGTAAGAATTCTCATTGATCACCCAAGGGTTTCCTTGAAAGCTCCAACACTGTCACCGAGACATGTTACTTTCGGTAAGAATTCTCACCAAGCCGCCATAGGTTATCTCGATGACTTCAATTCGTATCCCTATCGGCAAGACCTTCCAATGTCGCTGGGACTTCTTCCCGAGTGTTGAAGTCACTCCGAAGCCCCCGGTCGCTATGAGTCTTCCCGACGCTTGATTGAATGGCCTATCGGCCACAAATCTCCATGCGGTGAGAGGTTACAATGACTGCCTTATGTCACAGTGATAGAATCCATAGTAAATGCATTTGGGAAGACTTTTGCAAGGTCACAACGACTAGAATATTTCACAAGGTTCCCAAACTACCAGTCGGCCAAACCAAAGAAATGTCACACTGACTTTGCTCTTCTAGAGGTTCCAGCCTGTGAGATTGAGGCAACAATTCCAACAATCTCCCACTTGACGAAGATCACACAGGCACCTTCAAAGCAACCAAAAACTAGGACCACACTAGCTCCACCAGTTCAAACCCTGCAATACTCAAGACACCCAATCAACATGATTCCATAGATTTCAGTCCATTAAACAATCTGCAACAAAGACCAGGCATCCAACTACAACTCACTGTCCAACAAAACAACTGATCCCAGCCTTCCAAGAAGCCACATAGATTTCAACATGCTCTCATGCTCCATCAAAAATTGTGCTCCAACATCCATGATGTCCACCATTGAAGCAACAATCCTGTCATCTTCCACGTGTGGAAGAAAGATACAAAGCCAAGGTGTATAAGCACCATTCCAACGAACACAAGCAAAAGATCCCAGTGATATCACCAACAAGATACTGCTACCACTTCACTGTGCTCAAATGCTATATAGAAGCAATATCAACTTCAAAGCTTCAAACAGAACACAATAGTG